>JAULBZ010004192.1:0-15125 GCA_032360805.1 Neoturris breviconis | reverse complement strand
TGTTTACATTGTTTGCGCGTTTCTTTAGTATATATTCGGTCTGCATTATATTGTGACCATGTTAGATAAAATGCGTGACTTTTTTATCGGTTTTGCTTTTTAAAAATCGAATGTAAACAAACACGGACCATAGCGGGAGAGTGCTCCTTTAAGAGGGGAGATCGCTTTGTCTTATATTAGTTATACATATTCTCTATGTATTTTAATATAATGTACATATACAGTTTATTATAAATATGTGTTAGACTTTTACTTGGTTTGGTGGGTAACTTTCAATACCGTACCTTTGATTTTACTGTTTTTGTTATATTTTAAATGAAGAGCAATGTAAATGGAACTACTTTCAATATCATGCTTTTGATTGTAATAACTTTATAGGTAATGACTAGGTAAATCAATGTAATCTTAGTGATGATGTTCTGTTTAGTAGATTGTAGTGTTAGTTATGCTATCTGCAATACTAGTCAGCTTTTCTAAAGTTTCTTCTACGTCAGGTTCAATGAGACAACTCCCTTTCTCACCATTACTAAAAACTGGACCCTTGTAATTAACACTAAATATCATTTTATTAGTGCAGTATGGATTCAAGATATGGTGGGTACCGTAGAGGTGGTAGTGGTGGTTATGGGGGCTATCGTCAAAATAATTTTGTTCATAGAGGAGGTGCGGGTTGCATGTTTTGTACTGGAGTCGGTGACCATGAAGAATCACATAGTCGACGACAATGTCCCGTTTTTCGTCAATTAAAATCAACTATATCTAGTCGACCATATGTTGACACAAAGTTACGTGATAACGATGTTTGTGGATTTGCAGCTGCTGGATTTCTTCTTTGGAAACGTGTAAACAAGAATGTTGAGTTGTTGATGGCCCGTGAATATCGAACAGATGGTGGTGACCTACTGAACTTTCTTGGTGGAAAAAGGGTTCGTAAAGATGAACTGCCGATTGAAGTTGCACTAAGAAAAGTTGACCAGGAAAGTGGAGGAAAACTTACTAGAACAAGTTTGAAAGAAATGCAGAAGCCACCCATTGTTCACTGGGGTTCCAAATCGTCAAAGTACGCATTATTTCTATTTGAGGTGACAGCTTGGATTGACTGTGAAATAGATGTCCTATGTGCTGGTATTCATAAGGAAGGTGTGAAACGTCTTGAGTGGGTTTCAAGAGATGATCTAGAATCGCCCTTATTTGTTCAACAAGAATTGCATGATTTCGCTTCGGATATGGTTAAAGAATTAACGGATGTACATTGTAACGTACTGGATAGGATAACCGACTTATTTGATACAGCTAAGATTGCTGCAGAAGTAAAACCTGTTAATACTAGTAAAGAAAAGGTTGATTTTGATTTTGATGTTGTGAAAGCAGTGTTGTCTTCAGCTAGCACAGCTAGAGGTAATGTTTTAGAAACAGGAAGAGTTTGTTGGGGTCAAATAGCTGATGCTGTTAAGGTCCTTCATCGTAAAGATTTACAGAAATTAAAGTTACACTTTCATCCAGATCGTTTGAAAAGGCAATTACAGCGGGATCCCAGTGAGTTGGAAATGAAGGCTGGGACAAAGGCTATGCAAGTCCTGAATCAAATATTTGATAATATAGAAAACCCTAGAAATGCACCTATTCGATCTGCAGTTTCTGGTGGAGTTTTTGATACTATCAATGAACTGCAAAAACTTACAAAAAGTTGTAATGGAGTAGATGACGATGAATCTACTCATGATAAAATAGCAGCTGCTGTCAGTGCGAAGTTAGCTGAAATTAAAATCAAATAGAAATTTTTGTTTATTATGTCAAACCGTTTTCTCAATTTGAAATTCAATTTCTTAATTTGAAATACCAAAAGCTCAAATGAGTGTCCCATCACTCTTTGTGTTTCAGCGAAAGTTGTAAAAGAAATTGACATTTTGAAGAGTGTCATTTTTGCACATTTTTGTTTATGTAGACTTTTATTTGTTATGTTTTGCATTAAATTTGTAATTTTAATTTGTATTATATTATCTTGGATATTAGGATCTTCATGAATGGATAATATGTAATATTAATATATATATAAAACTATGAAATTAAAACTTGTGAATTATCGTAAATTAAGAACTAGAACAAAATTCCAAAATTTAAAAACAGTTGTGCCTAATGTGCACCCAGACATGGTAGTTATCATGTACAAACGTTCCATAAAGTATGTAGCTGTGTCTAATGTGCAGTAATGGATAGTAAACTATCATTGATAAATTTTGTTGATTTTAAAATATTTTTATTGGTTTTATATTTGCTTTGATTTAATGTTGAGGAATTTGTAGACACATCTTTTTGACAACAATTTGAGCAAGCTTCACTGTGGTAGCAATTTTTTTTACTTGAAAATGAGTTAAGATTGTTCAAAACTTTGTTAATAAAGGATGTGTTGTTTCCTTGTTGTTTCCTTGTATTATTAGTTTACCAGTAAAAGTGTCTTCTACAAAATATCACTTGGATGTCTGACCATGAATTGATATTTCAGTTTTAGTTTACTCTTGCAAGAACAAGAGGTCCAAATAAAAGTAAATATTAATTATTAGACTTTATCTGATACTGGCCAATCCATTAATTTAGGTTGATCCAGTATGTATTACTTCACTTGTGCAGTGATTATATTCACTTGTGCAGAGCATACACATATGAAGAAATAATAATAAAAAAATGTAATAAGATAGGTCAGCATGGTTTCCAATTTCAGTCTCATCTTGTTTATCTTTCCAAAAATCATTGTTTACAAGTACTATACTATAAGTACATAAGTACACATCTTATAACGTATTTCTAATTTTTCATGTTTTATAAAGATGTAATAAAACTATGTTTATGCAGGCTTCTGAATTTACGATGGCATTCCCTTGTGGAGGAACATCTTTGGAAGCTAATTTGCAGCCAGTGTGAATTGTTACTTTCTTTCAAAACATTAAACAATGTTTAAGTTTATTGGTTTCAATTAGTTGCATGATAGTTTCAAGCATCAAAAAAGCAATTGGATATTGCATTTGTAGGAGTATTTTTGAGTATAGTTTTCAGCTATAGAGCTGAAAACTGTACTCTAAAACACTCATGCACAGGTAATGTTTGACTTTTTGATTTTGTTCTCTGTGTGTACCTACTGTATATAACTAGAGTTTTATTTCAAGTTGTTTATGTGAGGAAAAAATTATTTTGAATATTTTCTTATGTTAACTTTATTACCAGGTTTTCAGGAGGATCTATGAAATAAGGTATATTTCAACCTCACTCATGACAGAGATTATTTGAAATACCAATCCTATCTCCTTCCTTCTATCCACAACGAAATATTGCATGGTTTGATCAACTTCTATATCAAGCAGAGTTTACCAAGTGCTCATACTCTCTCATTGTGCTTTCAGGCAGTGGGAGTGAAAATGGGAAACATCTTTATACTGATTTACACTGTTGGCAATGTGCACAAAGACATAAGAGAGTTTGACTGCTACTATTTGTGACTATAATTGTTAATTTTCATAAGGCGTTACAGATGTTTGTTGCATTTAGAAAATGATGAAGGGAACTTTTTTCACTCGGTCAGACAAAAAGCAACAAGATAAAAATGGTCCAATTCATCAATGGGCCATTTTGTTGTTTCGTTCTATGTTGTTTTGATCTCATGTTAGAAGTAAATATTTAGATGTAGACTTCTGTCACACTGCTCAGTGCTTAGCTTGTTCAGACGAAACACAGACAATATGAATGTTCCATAAAGACAGTTGTGAATCAGATTATTTAAATTATGTATGGTTAATTTTACTAACAATTTGGTCATGGATCTATGTGCATTACGTTCAATTAGAATAATGTGATTTTCATATGCATATGTTTATCGTAGGTTTGGCAATGCATGCTCACTTTTAAGTTGTACTTCTAGTTCATATTGAAAATGTTTGTTTATGTTTGACTTTTTCACACATTTGGAAACATTCTGTATGAACATGTATGAATATTCTGTTCTTTTTACTACTCTGTAAATAAGATATCAATGTATTTTTGTCGTAATACAATAACTGCTGGAATAAGAGAAAGAATCTTCATTGCAATGGATTTTTATTTCTATTCTTTAAAAAGCAACATCCCTCTGATCACACATTTTAGAAGAGTAGAAGAGAGCTCTTATACTAGGCTGACCTTTCTTTGAAAAAACCTGTTCTACAGCAGAAATGTATTGGCTGTTCAATCTTATTCGACCTATTTATGACAGTCTGATATGCATTTTAAATTAAAAAAAAAAATTGAAACTTTCTTTCACGTCAATAATATTCTGATTCAGAATGGGAAGCAGATAGAAATGCTTTCAATTTATTTGCGTACTAAAAGAGCTATCTGTATTTCATTTTCCTTCTGTAACTACCAAGAATGTTTCTTTCCTAAAATTTCTTCAAATTCGTGAAAATTAGTACACGTGCGATCAAGGAAAAAAGCTAATTTCTCCAAAAATTTTACTCGCGAAATTTATTTTTTTGATCTTCGCGAAAATTTATACACATAAAATTAAATACCTGCGAAAAAAAATACATGCGAAAATTAATATACCTAAGATATTGTTTAGTGTTTCTTTATTTTTAATGGTAATAATAGATGATGGAAACCACCTTTTATTAGATGTGTTATGTATTAACTTTTACAAATAAAATACATGCATGATTCCTTTAACCAATAAAAACTAGTTTATTAACAGCATATAGGGTTATTTGTTTCGGTCATCCATCTCGTCCAAGTCATCTAAGTCATCTGGATGACAAAATAAGTACAAAACAAATAGAAAATGGATGACTTGGATTGTTTTGATATGTATAATTTCCCGTAATGTTTCACCGGGATTTAGAGTGTGTATTTAAGAATTTTGTGAGGTATTACTTGCAGTGCCTACAGCTTTCATAGGCGAGATGGATTTCCCAAGCAAATAAAGCTATGACAACAACGAGGTTTGTTGAATTGAAATTTGTCCAAATCGTCTTGCCCGGGGCCTGGACGACATGGATGACAACAGATGATCTTCCAAGTGATCCAAAGTGTTGCAAAAAATTGGAATTTTGGATGGTATGGATGTCTTTGACGAGATGGACGACCGAAACAAATACACCCATAGTATTGTTATGTATAGCCTATAGATATAGTCTATATTCATATAGCATTATATGCATGTAGGTTATATATATGTAGCATGTATATGTGTATCCTGTATACATGTAGTCAAGACTATGTTCATATAGCCTATTATACAAGTGTTAATTGATTCCTTTAAAGCATTAAAAGCATATAACCTTTTTCCTATTACGATATATTTTCTATTTCCATTTAGTGTATACATTATTCTATGATGTATAATGTGTGTATGCAAATCATATGTATGTGCTAGGTTTAACTTTTCACTTGGTTTGGCGAGCTACTTTCAATTCCTTTTAATTTATTTTTAGGTCAATGAAAATAATGAGTGCTGTTGAGTTAACAATACACACATTTTTAGAATCAAGAAATGGTGCATCGATTAAGGTATTAGAGAAAACATTTCCTACTATTAATGATATAAGACAACTGCTACAGTCTGCACCATCTTTGTTTTGGATTTCAAAAGTATCTGAAAATGATTGGAATGTTAAAGCAAAAGTAGACATTAAATTATGTTATCTTTACTTAAATAGTACCTGTCTAGGAAATTGTGGATGTTTACATATATGCAAGGATTATCTACTGTCTCAGTTATCTTGCAATAGTGTGTTTTGCAAATATGGGTTTTCTCATAACTTCCAAGATGAACACAATCGATCAGTCTTATCGAATTGTAACATACAGAGTATTGGAACGCTGCGTTCATCTTTTCCACGAATATGTAAAAGTTTTGGAGAAAGTGGAACGTGCAATAAATTATTTTGTGGTTACCTTCATATATGTTCTGAATTCATCAGAGGTTCTTGTGCAAGTGCTTGTGTATTGGCTGAAAAAAGCAAATTAGCAAAAGCTAATCTTCATAATTATGGCAACGAACATAACAAAATGGTATTGGCAGTATTTAATTTAAGCTTTCAAAAGAATGATCGTCAAAATCTAATAACTAATATATTAATGGAAAAAACAGAGACTGGTGCTGCTTCATCAGTGATATCATCTGAAAGCAATTCAAACCTCTCCATAGCAAGTGTACCACCTGTTCTGAGCGATAAAATGCCCGAAAAGCTTAATGTCATGATCTGTACATATTATCTTAATGGGAATTGTAAGAATACTTTATGCTCTCGCTTACATTTTTGTAAAGAATTTTTAATCGATGGAAGTAAATGTTCAGCTGAAAAATGCAAATTTGGGTTTTCACATGATCCATTCAACCATAACAATAAAGAAATCATGAGAAAAAATGATGTTTTGCACCTAACAAAAGTAGAGCTGACGAAATTGCTACGTAACTCGTTTCCACGTGTTTGTAAAGATTATCAAAATGGTCAAGTTTGTTACAAATACAAATGTCCGCGAATTCATATTTGTCAAGATTATGCTTGTGGTATCTGTGAGTTGAATGACTGTGTTAAATCCCATGATTTAAAGGATACCCATAACATACACATCCTTCAAGCATTTTGTCTTACTAGATTAAGAGGTAATAAGGTTATGAAGGAAGAAGACTTCATACTATCTAACATCTTGTATTCAAAGAATATTGAAACTGTATCTGCAAAAGTATCTCAAAATACAACTGGACATTCTTCAAGTTTCCCTGCTGCTACTAATGTGCATTGGAAAAAATTGAACAAGGATTGGGAGACTGGAGCTAATGGTAATAGTAATGTGAAAGAGCAAATAGACCATACTGTAAACAAAGGTAAGCAGCAAATAGACCATACTGTAAGCAAAGGTAAGTGTTATATACTTTCTCATTAACGGCTGGTTATGCGTATCTTTGTTAGTTGAAACACTTACACTGGAAATTTATTTGCCTGCAGAAATTATCTCTTTATTGTAGGCTAATTTTATTATGTTAGAAATCAATTCAAATAAGAAAGGAACAAAATCAAATAGTTATCCAGAGGAGGAGGAACATGCATAGTTTAAATGGGCTATTACTTTGTGGTGGCGGCAGCAACCTGCTTTTCTTAATAGACCATGTTCCCAAAGTGCTATCATTTTGGAATTTGATACCAGCATGTGAGGCAATATTTTAGAAGGACTCGCCAAAGACTTTTCGATTTTGTCCAATCGAGTCAAAGCTTCAAGCAAAAAGGGTCCAAATTGCATTTTTCGTGCAATGGACTGAAAAGGTGTGGTACCATCATGAAATTTGGTATTGGCATTCTAGGAAATTACAAGATTGCTGGTGAAATGTTTTTGATTTTGTCAACTCTGGACCGAGTATCAGCAAAAAAGAGATTTTTCCAAAAGTTGAATTCTATAAGATATTTTAGAATTTATTAGTATTTTTTGATTATATAATAATACAATATACTATATCTATATGCTATGTGTTCTATTTACTGTATACCATATATGCTATACTATATACTGTACTATATGCAATATATAAAATAAACATAGACATTAATACCATAGCTTTGACTTTATTTCATATCAATATTGGCAATTTCCGTTTTTATTACCATGTTTGGTAAGGTATGCAGCGATTTATTTATTTATTGTTTTATGGGATCCTTTCAGTTAATTAATGTTTTTCTTGTTCAAGTATTTCTTTGGTACACATTATTCAAATATACCTTTGATTTAGGTTTTGTTTCAAATTCTACTACTACGAAACGTACAGAGCCAACTGAAGAAGAAATAGTGAATTTCTTTGTTGCAGCAAATCAAGATGGCACTTTTCCACTTTCTGATGAGTCATTACTAAACCATTTTCATCATGATATGATATTTGCTGAAAAGTGGTTTCAGAAACATAAGTATGTATTTCGTCTTGTGAAAGACATGCGTGGTTGTAACATGGTGCATATTTGCGTGGAAGAAATTAGGCCGTGTTCATATTATTGGAGAAGAGCTGGTTGTTCAAACAAATTGTGTCAAAATTTCCATATATGTCGTCAATTTCTATTTAATGCTTCACACAATAAGCGACGGTGTAATATTGATCAAAGTCATAATTTAGATGATGAACACAATAAGAAATTGATGTTACATTTACCATTTTCATCCTTGACACAAGATTCTGTCTTGCTACTTCTGAAAAAACGTTACCCTTCTGTTTGTATGGATTATAATAATCAGTGTTGTACATACAGAGAAGACCTGTGTCCAGATCTTCATATTTGTTGTGATTTCATGAAGGGATCTTGCAAGAAAATTGAAAGTATATGTAACTTCAAACATGAGAGTGCTTTTTCTGGTGTTCAAGCAAAACAAATAATGCAAAATTATCACCTGAATGAGAAAGAATTAAGACCATGCTTGATTATTTCAAAGTATGAATCAAACAAAGGGAGCATAAAGGTGATGCCTGGTAAGTGTTTTGCTTTGTAAGTATGCAGTTGTTGAAATAAGAGCAAATAATCACTGTGGTGGAGGAGTGATTTTTGATCACAACTTCAGGCTACAAAGCCTGAAGCAATGGTTAATAATCCCTCCTCCTCTACAGTGATTATTTGCTCTTATTTTAAACACTGTTACTTATAATGAAATAACTTTTATAATGATGTTAACATCTGTCTAATTCAGATAACTCATTATTTCGAACTTCGTTTATTTTGAGCACATTTTTTGGTCCTCCTCAGAGTTTGGATTTGTCGTAAAATACATTTTATTTCAGTTTTGACTTATACGTTTTGACTAAATTTTGAGTGTGCTAATGTTAGTAGCTATATTTTGTCTTGTGTCCATTTTAATGTTCAGGAGTACTGGTTCTATGGAACACAGGCTCACATCTGTATGCTTTCTAGAAAGCTAGTACAATTGTTCTGCATGCAGCCTTCAAGAATGACAATGGTGTAAGTTCCATTGGAACTCATATGATTGTTACTTATTACAACTAAAATTTTATCAATTTTCTTAGGATAAGATGAATTTATTTCACAAATGTAAAAATTGAGTTGGTGTTAAAAAGTTTGCTTACGATGACCCAGTAAAATGTTAAACATGCTATGCGTAAAACATGTTGAACAATAATGAAACTAACTACCTAAGGAAAAGAGTTACTTTAAATAAATTTTGCATTAGTGGTGAAAGGAAAAACTGATTTAACTGTAAGATTATTTTTACGTGTATTATCTGCATAATAGTTTACTTTGTGATTTTAAAATATTGTTTCCAGTGGTCAAAATAAGAGTAAATCACTGTGATGGAGGGATTGTTGAGCATGGATTAGGGCTCTGTAGTAATGTAGTTGTGCTTAAAAATTACTCCACTGAAATGATTGCTCTTCTTTCAACAATTGGATTTCTGAAAATTATAGTAAATTTTGACCCATGGAAAGAAGAAGCCATATGTCATCATTATCTCGCTGGAGAATGCGATGATCGGTTATGTCGTTTACTACATCCTACTGGAAAAGTTCCTTATTTATGGCAGTTTCAGAAGAAGGGAGAAGATACTTGGTCAAGCTTTCCAACAGATGTCACTCTTAAAATGGAGAAAGAATACTGTGATCCAAGTTCGAATGTTTGGAACAGGTTAGTGTTGGAATTAAAATGACAATATATGAAACTGCAAATGGTGTTATGATTGTACATTTTTAGTTTGGGGATGGGCTATTATTAGTTTGTGGCAGCAACAGCATCCTATCTTTCTTAATAGACCATGTTTCCAAAGTGCTACCATTTTGAAATATGGAATGCCTTGCCAAAAATCTTTCAATTTTGTCCAGTTGGGCCGAGTTTTGGGCCAAAAGGGTCAATTATGGCGTTTTCTGTCTAATGGAGAGAAAAGGCGTGGTACCATCCTGAAATTTGGTATCAGCATTCTAGGCAATATTACGAGACCGCTGTTAACTGTTGACCATAGTATATTTGGACTTAGAATATTTTTTATTAATTTTGATTTCTATGAGATTTTGTCCACAATGTTTTTTTTTAAAAGTCAAGGCCGAGGCCACTACTAGAAGAGGGAATACCTTTTTATCCTCTCTGGATCTTAATCATTCACATAACAGGTGATACAACCCTCAACCTACCCTATTAAACCTAAAGCATGGCCAGAACCACTATACAGGGAAACAGGTAGGGAACAGGCTCGAGATTTTCAACTGAGGGTGGTTTTGAACCGGGAACCTCTAGATCATAAGTGCCACTGCTTAACCACTGAGCCACTACTGCATTTGATCAAAAGGTAACTAGTTGACTTAGAATTTTCTGATTTTTCTGCCTGTTTATAAGAACTTGACCATAATCACATTTTGACTTAGACCATTTTTTATGAGACCTTGTCCATGAATCTTTATTAGCATCCATTTTATATTTCGGGGAAGCTTCTTCCTCAATTTTTGGACATTTAATTGTTAGAGTTCCTGAGTAACGACACAATAAGTTTAATGAGCAAAATATATTTCGGACCTTCTATAATATATGAATACTATGCAATGCGAGCACATGGTGTATAATTAATTTGGGGAAATGGGTAAGGATGCTGAGCCAAGAGCATATAAGATAATGTTGTGAAGTAAGCCCTCTTCCTCCACAATGTGTATGTATCCCAGATCATTCAAACATTTAATGTACTGTATCTATTACTAGCACACAATAGTGCGTCTATTACGAGCACACAATAGTGCATCGCGCATAATAGCGCATCTATTACTAGCACACAATACTAGCTCACACACACTTTCTCCTTCATAGAAATGATGACGCTTTTCATCCCACTGATAATCTGTCTTCTTTTTACTCATATGTTTGTATCGACTCAATAATACCGAATGCATAGACATTACGTGAGAGTGAGAGTACAAGTAGTGGCGAGGCAAAAGTGGTTTCAAACAATGTCTTGTTATGACTACCTCAGAGAATATATCTAATGAGTGAGACATATAAGAAAATACTTCAACATGCCACAGATTAATAAGCATAGCTCAGGATAACCTAGAGTGGTTAATACTATACTGAACATATGCAGAGTTAAGGAAGACATGTAAATATCCAGTGGTTTGAGAATAACTATGTCAGAATACTGCAGTCACAACAATTAAAATGAGCTAAACTTTTGTTTAGCTCCATATAAAATAAATCAAGGATAAGAGATAACGTTTTTAAATATAATTTTTAGAATCCATTTTGATTTTAAAAATGAATATTAATGTTATGCCCTTAATGCTTACTGTAGCTAAGGCACGATACAAGCATAATTTGAAGCATAATTCGGATATTGTTTTGTAAATTTAACCTCAAAATACTGATCATTTTATAGTTTTATGACCCATACTATCATATATTTTTGGAGTCTTTCAGAATGCTTTTGATTGCAGTACCTTGTGAATTAATCGATGCCGGCACTAGATATTTTCTTAACCCTATTAAACTGGGGGCCCGCAGCATTTTCATGTGGCGATACCTTTTTTTGTATTAATGGTATGGTATTGAAATTTTGTGACTTTTTCTAACTTCTATTAAGGATTAGGATTATGAAATAATTTTTGGGATATTTACATTATTTTTCAGGGGGTAACTTAATTCTGAACAGGAGGTAATATTTTTGAAAATACAAAAGTCTCTATTTTATCTCTAAAATATTATTTATTAAAATAATAAATGAAACATGAAATCTTTGAAATCTACAGACCAGCAGTACATTTTACAGACATTTTAACATGCATGTAGCCTATTTACATGTACATATAGGCTATATTCATGTAGCATATAGCCTATATACATAAAGACTATATCCATATGGCCAATGAATATAACTTAGATATATAGCCGATGTATACTTATACATTTAGTCTATGCACATATGATACATATAGCCTATATGTATATCTATCTATACATTTATTTATGACCTATATACATATATCCTTTATAGATCACTTTGATTTTATTCTACATTATTTTATATCTGCTGGTTACATAATATTACCTTCATTTCAATGTTACTGATTAGACTTCGCTGATACAATTAAATATGAATGCATTCAATTTAATGCTACTTAGTATCCTACTCTGTGAATTATGATTGCATTCTTTTGCAATGCTTCTTAGTGCCCTTCTCTGTGAAAGCAATTGTATTTGGTTCAATGCTATTCTGTACCCTTCTCTGTGAAAGCGATTGTATTTGGTTCAATTCTATTCTGTACCCTTCTCTGTGAATACGATTGCATTCCTTTGCAATGCTTCTCCTGCAAATTTGATTGTATTTGTTTCAATGTGACTTGGTACCCTTTTTTGTGAATACAATCGTAATTTCAATGCTTCTTAGTGCCTTTTTCTGTGATACTATTTAGTACTACTCTTTACTACACATACTATTGCTTCAATGCTCCTCAGTACTCTTCTCTATAGACATTAATTCGAATAGTAAGTAACTTCTAAAGTAAATGCTTATGCAGTGTGCACTTCTATCAACTTTGAAATGGTGTTGTTTTGACTTCTTGACATTAAAATACTGTCAAAATTTATTTGAGATCACATACCGACTGGTTATGCATTATTTTATTAATAAATGTATTTCTTTTGATTTTTTAGCATTGATGGCTTGTTCTGTGAATCATTCTCATTGCTAGATCAAAATAATTTTAACTGTTACAAAGAAACAGCTGTAAAAATACGACGTTTATCAACTAAGTCATCTGTGATGGGAAGTGCAGATGACATAGCTCTAACGCAATGGAAATGGTACTGGAGTCAGGGGAAATCTGAATGGACTGAATACGCTACATGGGTATAATTTTACATTACTGACATAGTTTGTTTAGAGAATTTCTTATCTTGCATAGCTGTTGGTATGATCAGCATCGTAGTAATGAAAATTTGGGACATAGGTTTAGCTTGCATATTGAGCAAAATTTTGATACTATAAATAATGCTTTCCTTTTTCTTAATTTCCAAACTCATTACTGTGATACAATGCTACCATACAATATCCTAGACATATTCTGTAGTATACATTGGTATTTTATGTAAAGCTGCTAAATAATCATGCGGACGAGGGCCATTAGGGCATAACATTAAGCATTGTAGTTAAAAAATCACTCCTCCTCAGTGATTATTTGCGTGTATATGTTGACCACTGGATGTAAATACATTTGTAGTCTTTTAAACATAAACCACACCATATGTTTGCATTCCACTACTTTTGACTCCTAAATAAGTGTCATTGTATGTACCTGCAATGAAAATGACCCATATGCGCAGGTCGTGCATAATATGGTGCCATATCGATACCTTTTAATTTCGATGTTGATTAGATGCATCATGGTGACAGGGGCAGAGACAATGATTGCAAAGAATAGCCAATATAATTCAATAATGTTGATCTACCCAGCTTTGTGTATATAATAATGTTTGTGTTGCTATTATTGCTTGCAGGCAACAAGTGAAAAGATTGAGGTAGCATACTTAAACAACATACCTGATTTTCATTTTGAAACTGACGAATTTAAATACAAAATATCATTCGATAACATGATACAGATGAATCAAAATCCAATTTATGGTACTGTTAGAGATATTCGGAGAAGACCTGTTTTTAGAACAAAGATAAGTAATCTCAGGTTTGATCTACTTCCTTTTTGTTTGGTTGGATTTATAATATTGTTGCAAAAATAATAAGTATATATGCTCTATTGTCTGCAAAACTTTTGATTGTTCACCCATACTAATTATCTTCCCATTCAAAGTACTCATCAAATTTTCTTGCAAAAAATACAGAAAATAACAAATATACATTACTACTTTTATTTTTGCGCTAAATTATTTTAATTATTTTTAGTCACCACATGAATCTTTAACTTTGTGCTTCTATAACTTTCACATACTCAATCAAAAATGAGAAATATTTGTTGTTCTTGCAAATGTTGGCACAGTCATTTTAAAGGTAACAGGAAAACAAAGAAAAACTATTCAAATTACGACAAGCCCATTTTGACATTTAGCTTTGCTTGTCACGATAAGCGTTTGCAAGTCAGTACAGTCATCTGAAAATAAATGACAAAATATTGCTTTATCATTTGAAAAATAATAAATAATTGTTGCATGCTCTATTGCATGAAATAATGCCATTCTGCACACCATATTAATCGCCAAAATTAAGAACAGTAAGGTAAAAAACCTTTTTCAATTGCGCCTTTCTAAAGTTATAGTGTTCATTTGTGCTGTAAGGCTGTAAGCTCTTAATTCACTGTGTACAGTATAGTCTGCTTAATTTAAACAACAGATAACTCACTGTTTCCCTTTGAACCTACCTCAATACTTTCTCATAAAGGTTTGGATAACTTGAACCCCAGTTAATTTGAACAATCATCATCTCGAACCACTTCTTTGTTCCCCTTTTAAAAACTAAAAATCCAACCTTAAACCAAACTATTGTGGAAAGTGAGGTGTCACACTCAGTGAAACAACAAAATTAGCAGGCTTTTTTTTAATTTTAATACTGTAAAAGCTAGAGTAATAATAGGTTCTGCATGGTAAAGTCATTTAATTTCTTTCAATATAATCCTGTTGTTTTCAGCTGATAACCAGTCGAACTAAAGTCTGTTTCTCCTGAAAATTTGAGTTATCGCGATATTTGCTTAACCGCAAAATTTATTATCTTGAACTAATTTGCCAGGTCTCATGAAGGTTTGATTATACTGACATTTTATCAGCAATTGAAGTTCGTTAGCAAGTAGTATTTGTAAATCTAGTAGGTATATGTAATCGATTACTTAAGGATAAAAAGCATACTATTACCAAATGTGCTGACTAAAGCATATATTTTGTAAGGTAAGACCTTCATTGTGTACTTTTATGATTTTATGACAATAATATTATTTTGTAGAAAAAATCAATCAGTGTCAATATCTACTTTGCCAAATCATTGGCCAAGAAATCACCAGCCTGGTAAAAGAATAACAATTAACAAAGCAGAGTTTATACGACTGAAGAAAGAATTTGAAAATTCAATGAGTCGCCAAGTATTAGTTCTTGACATTAAAGAAGTTTGTAATACTGAACATTTTGACAGAT
>JAULBZ010004191.1:0-15125 GCA_032360805.1 Neoturris breviconis | reverse complement strand
GCTTATTACAGAGGGGCGCTTATATAATAATTTTCGTATCAGAGGGGGCGCTTATTGGAGAGGGGCGCTTATTATAGGGAGGGCGCTTATTACAGTAAATACGGTATAAATATAATTGATGGCTACCCAGAGTCGAACGATGTAGTTCTAGCATCTTTACTGCAGACTTATTAGAAGTTATTTCACCGCTGGGATTTATCTGAATTTATATTATTTATATCTATTTAACTATTTTAGAAGAATAAAGTCAAATTCTAAATAAAACCAGTACATTGGTTGATAGTGATGTCGCCTTTCAAGTGACACTATCAATCCGTTATCTTCACACCATCACATACTAGTGAAGACATCAGATCGATAGCGCAGCTGGTAGAGTAATTGCCTGTCAGGCAAGAAGTCGGGGGTTTAAATCCCGCTCCATCCACTTTTCACAGTAACATCGCATCAATGCTCATATCACATGTCTGTAGAATTAGCAACTCCAAATAGCTACATTCATATGCATATAGTGTGAAAGCTCCAGTTACAATTGAACCTCTCCATAGTAGATATCACCTTCCATAGTGGATTTCTGTTTATAGTAAACACTTATTAATCGTTCAATTGGATAGAATCTCCAAACATAGTAACATTTTGGTCCCAATGGTGTCTGCTATGTAAAGTTTGAACTACAATGATTTTTATTTTCTGGACATTTTCTGAATTAATACAGCTTTTGTTCTTGTACTTATTATTTGTAGATTGTTTTTTTCTAAAGTTCCTTTTATTAAAACATTTGCTCATATCAGTGGGCAAATTCTTGGTCATAGTTACAGTAAAGACGCAAGAATAACGTTGTTCGGCATTGTTCTAGCATCTTTACTGCAGACTTTGAAGAAGTTTTTGTGCACTGGATATCATCAATTATATCTACTATGTCTGTAATGTCTTTGTATTTCCCGAATGTGTTACTATAGTTACAATTACCAATTTGCTGACCAAGAGCACAAAATTAAATAGAAAATTATGCTCTGTACATTACTTATCCTATTATAAAGTGAAAAGGTGCATTATAACAATGAATGATCTATACTCAAGCAATGCGCATCATAAATGTACTAACCTTTGCAAACCGGACCAGAGAAACCAGTTGCACATATACATTCGGGTTGACCATTACTTCTAACCACACAAATACCACCATGCTGACAAATATTTGGTTCACATGGATCTAAAATAATAGAATAATAGAATGGTCTACAAGAAATATTTTCAGAACAAATTAATTTGCTTAAATATACTGAATCGAGACTTTTTATTAAGATCAGTATTATGGGGAACGTTCGATATGAACCATAAAGAGCAGGTTAATATAGGAACCATAAGAAACATTTTGAAATTAGATCCCCACAATTACAATTTTTTCCGATGAATTAGCATTTTCCTTACCTTCCCCCATCATATTGTTGACTGTATTAATAGAAATGTTTAACCCTACCAACACTGGGCTTTTTGGACATGGACATAAAGGGAACATAACGTGCCCACGGCCACTTTTTTTCTAACCGCTAATGCTTGTTACATGTAACTTATAGAATAACTCAATACAAACATATTGACCCAAACATTTTGACTTGATGATGTTACTGGTACCTGCTATGATATCATAACTGTGAGTTTGCGGTCTTATTACAGAACCAGTAATGCTTACGACATAAAATTTGGTACACTTATAGAACAACTCAATACAAACACTTAAACTATGACAATTTGACTTAATGACGTCACTGATATCTGCTATGATGTCATCAGTAAGAGTAGGTTTGTAAACTATGCTATCTTGTCTGCAAAATATAAAAATCATCTGTATTTTTCATTACTTTCATACATTTAATTTATTACTTCCATTGGCAATACCCATTCAAAAGATAGTCTAGCAATATCAGAGATAACTTTAACAAAATTTTAATTTTTAAAAAAGATTACGTTAGGAAAAGTCACCAAATTTCAATACCATACCATTAATATTATAAAGGTTATCCCAAAATGAAAATACCATGCGTTTTACAACCTCCCCCCCCCCCCTCCCCCTCTTCCCAGAACCTCCCTCTTTTACAGTGATTATTTGTCTTAAAACGCTGAATTACCATGCCAGAATACAAAATCAGTGATAAAAAAACTAAACATCTTATCAACACTGATATGACATGGCATGTCCAAAAAGTAACGATGTGTTTTCTTAATAGCGTAACCAAAACATTACATCAGGAATCTTAATAACATTCTAAACTAATTACCTTGTGTCTTTACGATAATGACAGGCCTGAATACAGGTCCTGTAGGTGTTGATACAACCATTGTTTCTGCTTTTTGCATTGGTGCTGGCACTGGTGCCGATAAAGCATTAGTTGATGCAGGTACCATAGAAGACGTTGGGGGACCAGGTTGAAAAGTAGCTACTGGTGGTGGCTGCCCTGATTGTGTTGAATCCTTTACAAGCATTGCCATGTTTGCAGGACTTGGTTGTAGTGCTTGTGATGGTTTTGCTGTGCCACTAGGAATTGCTTGTTGAGACTGTTGAGATGGTTTCGCTGTGAAAAATGGGTTTGGTTGTTGTGCTTGTTGTGCTTGTTGTGATGGTTTTGCTGTGTTAGCAGCAGCATTCGGTGGTTGTGCTTGTGATGGTTCTGCTGGAAACGCTACTGCTTCTGTGGGATTTGGTGGTAATAGTCGTTGTGCTGCTAGCGGTGTTTCAGCTGGATTCTTTTGTTCAGAGGGTTTAACAGTATCTATTGCACTCAATTGTTGAACAGGTTGCAATAATTGAGCTATCTTTGCAGCTGATACAGGTTCAGTTTTATCTTTGTCAGAGTTCAGTATCTCTTCTACACGCTCAACTAATAAAGGTGAGTTAGCGCCAGAGTGTTTTAGTATTTCAGTTACGTGTGGTGTAAAAGATTTTGTTTGCCCAAGTGTGTCTGTCATTTTGACTGTATTTATGTCTGAATGTTGTACTGTACCCGGTCTCTTTAATTCTGTAGGAAATGAAAGTTGTAAATATTATTGGGTATGTTTCTACAACGAACGGTATTTACTCAAATAAACACACAAGCTTACGATAAATACCTCTTTGAACAAACAAATGTCTCTATGAATAGTTAAAAAATTTATCCTCTAATTAAGTAGGTTTAAAATAGATAAGCCTTGATCAAGCAGTTTGAATTTTTTTCAGGAATAGATAGCATTTAAATCTACATCTAAATCTACTTCAGTTCACGGATTTGGAGGTAGATATGGATAAAAACAACATGTTCCTCCTTATTGGACATGCATTAAATAATAATTGATATTGTTTAAAAACTTAGAAAAAATCGACATAGAGCAGAACCGTTTATGAGTGTTTATGAGTGTAAATACAGTAATATACTAATGATACTGATTAAAAGATGAACATACCAATAGACATAATCTCTGTGGAGGAATGATTGTTTACCATTGCTTCTGGCTTTCCAGCCTGAATCAATGCTCAATAATCACTCCTCCACAATGATGATTATTTGCTCTTATTCTGAATACAGTTCCATATACATCAATATATGACAATATTGTGTTATATACGGAGTAGTCTTTCAAACAATGTGCCTAGTGGGAAAATACTTGTTCAAAGTCAGCAGTAAAGTAAAAGGGGGGATCAGTCCATACTACTCATTTAAAAATACAATACGACTTTTATGACACCATGTTTTTCTTAAATATAGATTCCGATGCTGAACTATTCTCGCATTTGTTGTATAAGCACGTTGGTGGTATTAGACGTTTAATAATGGCATGTTGAAGCAAGGAAATGTCATTTATGATGCTGAATTCTATAATAAAGGTAGTTTCAATAAAATAAACAGATATAAAATTGCTGAAAAGATGATTTTTTTAGAGGTATCCTTTTAATTCATGCAACATCGTTTGGAATATTTTAGAAAATCTCATTATAACTTGCTGTAAATCTAAAAACTGTGCTAAAAAAACTTGTGCTAACAACGGAAAAAATAAAATAAGAAAGACTCCAAGAATAGGATAATGAATCAAAATCAAAATCAAATTTTTCTAAATTGGTAATCCAAACAGAATACAGATAATAAGTATTTCTAGACATTCATTCTGATTAGGGGTCCTTAGAAAACATGGCTGATAATAAAGGATTGGTGTATATTAGTAAGTTTCACAACAGCTTTGCACACACTCATTTGGTGAAAGTAAATTGCGGAAACCAGAGAACTGAGAATACTCTACTTTTACTAACTTACTTTGCAATACCTAGGACTTAATCAAGTTCGATAGGGAAATAATTTTCGATATCAGCAAAACATTATGATGCTGAAACTAAGATTTCCATGAATCTATTTCATTTGTCAAATTTTTCGATTTAAATCATAGAATTTATATTTTGCCGTTACAAAACATGTGCTGATTTCACAAAGTTTGGCTATTTCTGCAAAACTTTGTACCCACAAACCATTTGAGAGAGAGGACTGTGAAAAACCATGAGGATAATATTCCATAATATTTTGCCAAACATGTTCAAATTACTTCGCGGCAGAATAATGTTTTGTAATTGTTAAAAATGGCTACAAATTATGAGCTGAAGATCTCATATGAATACAAAGTTTTGGAGAAAATCACAGAAAATGGTTCAGAAAGGTGTTTAACAAGAAAAAATGCCTAAAGAATTTATAATAATTCCCTGTTAATCACTCCAATACAATTTCAAAATAACTTACCCCCAAAATGCACTTGCCCCATATAAATTATCCCCCCCCCTCTCCCCCTCCTGCACACACACGTACACATAGCTACTTCTTTTTTGTAACTGGAAGTCCCCCATAGGCTAAGGACTCAATGCAGTATAAAGTGGCTTAAATCAGTTACTGCAGTTCCTTTTTACTTAGGAAAAAAGGAAAAAATAATTTTACATTCAAATATATTTTATATAGAGCTAATCCTATTTTACATCCTAAACAATCAGACATTCTTTGCTATTATTTTGACCACTGTAATCAGTTCAGAAAAGAACGTCTTATGAGGGCATAAAACAGGATAGCTCTATAGAAAAAAAATAGAATGGGGTTTCACAGCCATTTTAAATGCATAGCTTGGTGATTAAAGTATCTAAAAATAACATCTTGCAGAAAAACTCGTTCATTTTCTACGTGATTTTCTACATGCATGGTGTAACAACAACCTATCTGATGTATACCTGAACAATGAGCACCCGTAAATTCATGTTGACATTTGCATAAAGCGATTCCATAATACGGGACACATGTACCACCATTATCACATGGTGGTGGATGACAAACACTATCTAAATATGCAAATGAATAAATATATAAGTCACTGTTCTGTAATCTGTAAGGAACCATCTCAAAATTTCACTTCTAAACGACTTTTTTTGTAGTGTTAAATCAACTAAAATTGACAAAATTCAATAAAAATGAATCTGTACAAAAGTGTGCAAGGTCAACAAACTTGCAATGGATTCTTCGGGATGAAGAAACCAATCCATTACCATATCGTTGACTCAGAACAAACGTTGTATGAGAAAGATATAGAACTAAAGTTTTAGTAATTAGTATCACATCTTCGAAAACTAAAATTACCATCACCTAAGCATCAATTAGTGAGTCAATGATCTTGAAATGAATTAACTCGGTACGAAGAAACCAATCCATTGCAAGCTCATTTACCTAACACACTTCTGCACAGATCTATTTTTGTTGGATTTTGTCAATCTTTGTTGATTTACTGCACTTGAGGCTTAAATCACTGAACGTTAAGCATCACTGAGGCTCAACTCAAATTTTCTGATGGCTATTAAAAAAGGTTTGAGGTTTGGTATATAACCAAAATACAAATATGACAATATAAATTATATATCTAATCATACCAAAAGAAGGAATAGCCAATCATTTTATGGATTACAAATAAATATTTTACCTTAACCCTATCTAGACTGGGCTTTTAAATGATATTTTTGACTGGGTGTCAATTGTGACTTTTTTTGCTAAGGTTCAAGGGTTTATTGAAGAAAAATATGTTATGAAATAAAACTATCGGGTGGGGTTCTAGGAAAGATTAGCTGCGAAAGTCATTCCATTGGTAGTATTGAAACCAGTATGCCAATAATCTTGTCTGCGTAGATTATTATGATAGTTAAGGCTGATTTTTACTAAGCAAAAAAGTTATCTGGGAAAGCTAACAGAAGACATTCCTTTGGTAGATATTGCAATTTTTACCAATGGAATGTCTCCTTTGGCATTCACAGCAATTTTTTGCCTAGTAAAAATCAACCTTTAGAGCATTAAAGTATTTGTTCACAGACAAAAGTAAAAAGCAGGATTACTGATTAGTCACATACCTTCACAGAAGGGACCAGAGAATCCACTATTACATCTGCATGTAAAACCACCTTCTGTATCAATACATGTACCACCATTCTTACAAGGATATGCAGCACAATAATCTTTTGCTAAATAAAAAATAAAAATTAACGTCTACCTAAACTGTAAAGAAAGATGTTAAGTAGCTTGAAATTGATGGGTTCCTTTCTTGTAAGGAAACCAATCTAATACAAGATCATTGACTTTTCTCTATACTAATTGCAAGAGCGTTGAATCAGCACATGCACCAGCGTAATTGTTATTCTAAAGGTCGTTTTCCACTCCAGAAGAAGTGCATGATGTCAATTTGAATGTCTATAATTTATTTCTATGCGTGCACATTTTCCATTCAGTTCCGTTCTGCAGAAAAATTTCTGAAGTGGAAAACAGCCTTAATGATATCTGTCTTATAGGAAAAAAATCTGCTTTGGGATTCATTATACCCAGCAAGCAAAAACTTGTTTAAAGTCAGTAGTAAAGATGCTAAAACAACATTATTTATTTATTGCAAACTTTAAGCAAGTTTTTGTTTATCTGCTCTCTAACAGTGATCAACATAAAGGCAAATAATCACTGCAGAGGAGTAATTTTTGAGCATAGCTTCAGTGACTATAGGTTTTTATTTCAAGTGTTGTCTGTTTGGTTAAAATAACTGCCAGTCATCACTGTAGAGGAAAGATTCTTTGTAATATTTTCATCCAAATCTGTTCTCCACAGTAATTACTAGCAGTTATTTTAACCGCTAGATCAACATTTTAGTCTAAAATAGATATCAGGGCCTGAAATAACTGCCAGTCATTGCTGTGGAGGAGCTAAAAATATTCTGAAAAATCTCTCCTCCACAGCAATGCCCAGCAGTTATTTCAAGCCCTGGATATACTGGAATTTAAAAGTAGTTCTTAATTTTGCTCTGATCAAGAAAAGGATTACATCTATTCATCTATTCTACCGCACATGTTTAATTGAACGAGGGTAATTATTGTACATTTACATTACAGGGATTCTGAAGATGAATCATTGAACAAGATTTAATTAATTTAAATACTCCATACCTTGTTCTGGCTTTTCCTCAACTAAAAAATAAAAAATATATATTAAATCTCAATTGGAAACTATTGGATATCACATGTGTAGGAGTGTTTTCGCGTATAGATTTCGGGACTGAAAACTATACCAAAAAATATTTCTCCACATGTGATGTCCATCAGTTATTTTCAGTCTTGAATGTTGTGACATTTAAATTATCTGAACAGGATTCTACACTGTTCGATATAATTTATGTGGAAGCATTTTATTAGCACGTCACAGTGATTATTTGCTCTTATTTCAAACACTGATTCTACTTATGACTAAAACTCATTCTCTACTAAGAATTAAGCTTAGAGTTAATTGATTTGTTTATTATGAAAATTCAATCAATTACAAGATCGATAACATAATACTCACCATCTTTATTCAAGTACGTTCATATCAAGTATGGAATTACAAGGGAATTAACGAGTTCACATTTTGATCCAAGTAACCATAACAAACACACATACACTTTGCTTTTTACACATAAATTCAAAGTTTGTACTTCAAAATATTTTTTAACAATATTACATTGCATTGAAACGGAGTTAAGAAACCAATGCATTGCATTGAAGAGTACTGAATCAATGATCTTGCAATGGATTGGGTACTTAGCACTGAAGAAACCAATCCATTGTAAGTTCATTAATATAACACCCTTCTGTGCAATTTCCTTCTGTACAATGTCATTTTAGTTAAATTTGGTCGAATTAAAGTTTCTTCAAAAATAATTTTGGCAGCTTTAAAGAAGTCAAAATCAATAAATTAGAGAAAAAATTAATCTACAGTGAAGAGCGTTAAGTCAACGAGTTTGCATTTGATTGGTTTCTTCGGTACAAAGAAACCAATCAATTGGAAGATCGTTGATTCAGCACTCCTCCCCTGGGAACGAATTTTGGAAGACTTACTCTGACATTTATTTCCAGCATACTTTCTTGGACATTCGCATGTATATCCTCCACCATCCATATCATGACATGTTCCACCATTTTCACAAGGATTTGGAAAACATGAATCTTGCTCTGAAAAGAAAATTATATCCTAGGTTAATACTATCCTTTATGTCACAAGTATAAAACCACTGGTGCAATCCTTGCTGGCACGTGCCATCCTTGATGACACGTGAACGCAAAAGAAATGTTACTTCTTTGATGTTCTGACATTAAAACAACATACTGTTGTTTCTACATTGCAAAAACATCACATGTCCATTACAATATTTTATTATTCTCTAGTATGTAAACTGATATTTTACATTATTTCAAATTTCCAACCAAAGGCAACATTATTGGTAAATTTATAGTGGTTGAAATAAGATCAAATAATCACTGTGGAGGAGTGGCTTTTGAGCATAGCTTCATGCTTCAAGTATATTATATTATATTATAATCACTCCAGATGAGTGATTTTGAGGTGTATAGCTCACAAACTTTGTATATAACCGCAGTGACAATTTGTTCTTATTCTGAGCAAGTTCTATATTTTATTGCTGGTAAAGTTATTAAATGCATACCGGTACAGCTTTTTCCTTTCCATCCTTTTGGACATGCGCATTCAAAGCCTTCGTCATTGACGACGATACATTTTCCTTCATTTGAACATGGATTTGGAGAACATAGATTCTTAACACATTGATAACTTTCTTCATCAGTTTGTATACAATGGGTGCCATAGCGACAAGGATCTGGTGAACACAAATCAACCGCTAAGATGAGAAGATGAGGATATAACTGAGATAAAAATAATACATTGGACTAAAATTCTTTTTTTTTAAACAAAAAGTAGAAAAACAAACTGATGAAACTTCACAACGTCTCTATATGTAAAATAAAGTGTGTGTTTCAATAACAAAAGTATATTATCACCGCCGAGTATCACAACTAAGTATCACCACCATGAGATCGTCTTTATTTTCAGTAAAAAAAATTTATTTGAATCTATTTAACAGATGCTATATTATATAATGACTATGACGTATGACGTCCTAGCAAATCTGAATAATATTGTTGTGTACATATTTTTACTAGTACAAAAATAGTGCCTATAGGCAACAAATGTAGAGAAAGTATTAGTTTGCTTTTTATGACATTAGGAGACAAATATTGAAAAATAGTGTTTTACATTAAAATTTGTCGTTTTATTAAATAATTATATCCTTGTTGTATAAAGCTGGTCCTCTCAAGAACATTAATTTCTTCAAGTTTAAACTATAATCAAGCATATCCATTGCAATACAGTGATTCATTGCAAGATTGACCTAACATACTTCTGCACAAATTCATTTATGTTGAATTTTGTCAATTTTAGTTGATTTATCCTTAACAAAAAAATTGGTTTTGGAGCGAAATGTTGAGATAATGCCTTACTCTCTTTGCACATAACCAAATATAAAAAACAAAAATTATAGTTACCACTGCAATGTTCCCCTTTCCATCCAATAGAGCAATTACAATGTAATGGGGAATGACCATCAACAATACATAATGAATTGTGCTGGCAAGGGTTCGGATAACAAGGATCAGAATCTAAAAAAAATATAATTTGATTATATTTTTTCTGATTATAAAATGTAGATTCAAAACGGAGATTGAAGGAAAAGTTTTAGATACTGTAAGACTAATAATTTGCCTATCAAAAAGCTCTATTTATCTGTAAAAGAATAATCTAAAAATCTAAATGAATCTTCTCACAAAACCCTTACCTTATAATGCACACCTTAAAAGGGTGAACGATATGTCACCAATTTTAGTTTAGTTTTCGTAAATATGGACATGTGATGTTTTTTCAACATAAAAGACGTTGTTTTGATGTTCCAACATCAAACCAATGTCTATTTTACATTACGAAAATGTCACATGCCAGCAGTGAAGAAGCTCACATGGAAAATCATCTATTCCCGGTTAAGTGTCTTTCATCAGTAAATCAATTTATGTCTTTGATTTAGTTTATTTTATCAGATGTTCTTGAATACTGTATACAAAAGCAAGAGAGTTTCAACGGGACAAATCCTGTTCAAAGTCTGCAGTAAGACAACATTGTTTTTCCAGCATCTTTATTGTGGACTCGAAATGAGGTTTCTCACACTGGGATAGCTAAGGAACTCAAGTAGGTACCTTCAAATTCCATACATTTTACAGCAGTGACAAGTACAATAAAAAAATCAAATAATGTCCAAGCGAATAGCATTCTTATATGAAACCAAAACTAATTTTAATTAATAAGCTTCTTCCAATGTCAACACTTTATCCAATCCATAGCAATCAAATATAAAAATCAAGACTGTCAATTAAAGATATATGACATTGTCAATCAAATTATAAATGAATCAATTGTCATTAATTTAAATAACATATTTTTATTCTAAAACATTTAAAATTATGTATTTTGATAAACAGGTGTTAAATGTTCTAATTGGCATGTTAGGTCAGGTTTATTCAGTAATTAGTTACGCTTCATTGATTTCTAGTGTTGATCAACTCAAACAGAACTGTACAAAAATGTTTGACTATGCACAAGAATTGTAAACTCACAATCTGCATGATAAACATAGAACATAGAAATATGATTCTATTAATACTTAAACATTAGAACTGGTTTCTTTATTCAAACTTTGTATTGAAGGAGAATATGTTATATTTTTTTATATTCTGTATGATAAATATAGACTGGTTTCTATGAACACATAAAATTGGAACTTGTTTTTTCTATAAAAACTATTTTTTGAAAGGGAGAGGGTTTTAGTATCATTTCTATAATTATGTAACTTTTAGAATCTGGTATCTGTATTCAAATTTATTTCCTAGCTTTCTTTTTTTTAACAGAACATAATAGATACATACCTTTGCATCTATCACCAAGGAAGCCTTTTGCACAAGTACAATGTATAGCATCTGGTTGACTATTTGCTTCGCTGGAATACTTGTTATGGCCGTCATAGGTTCTTGTTGCGTCTGAACACTCTCCCTCATTTTGACATGGATTTGGATGACACAAGTCTTTTTCTAAACAAATGGAATGATATTTACTATGAATTCTTTTATCCTCCTTGCAGAAATGTTATAACCTATTACAGGAGTTATTACTGCCCTTTCTATAGTCGTTGTCACACAGCACAAATTATCCATGCTCAGACTGTCAAAATTTATTTGCTTTATCTCCGCTATGATCATTACCAACATTGTTTGCATACGAAACCTACTTGAATTCAACATCACATTTCATCAAAATAAAAATATAACTGACTTCATATTCCAGTGCATAAAATGAAAACATATAATTCTTGTCAAAGATAATTACTGACGAAGAGTGATTTTTGAATGTCGCTTCAGATTTTTTAGCGTTCAAAGTAAGAGTAAATACTCACTGTGGAGGAGTTGCTTCAGACATTTTAGCCTGAAGCAATGCTCAAAAATGACTCCTCCACAGCGATTATCTCTTATTTCAAACGCTGTTTTTAGTATAAAAATCCCAGCTATGCAGTAAATAATTGAATTATAAGCACGAATGTAAACAAGATCTTACTTTCACACATTTCTCCATTATATCCGGGTACACATTGACAAACATATCCAATACCACCATTGATTTCTTCGCAGGTGCCACCATGAAAACATGGATTGGGATCGCAATGATTTATTTCTGGATGAGAAAGTAAAATCATCAATGGTTTTATAACTGTGGTTAAACTAAGAGTAAACGATCACTGTGGAGGAGGTACTTCTGAGAATAGCTTCCGGCTTCATAACTTTAAACATCGATACTCCACAGCAATTATTCGCTCTTATTTCGATCACTATTGACCTATGTAATCACGGGACGTAATTATAGCCAGAAATATGAGGTTATGGGCACAAAGAAAGAGTCAACCAATCAAAAGACCAAAGTCTAACTCAACGCCAACTAACTCAACACCAAAGTATCAAGCTGGAAATTAATTGTCAACATCACCTGTGGATGATTGTTTTTTGAGTATAGATTCAAACCTGAAAACTAGAATCAAAAGTGCTTCTAATTTGAGGTTGGATAGTATAGAAAGATTAACTCACCTGTACATTTTGCTCCTTTAAAGCCAAGTGTGCAATTACATAGATAACCACCTGCAAGTTCTACACAATGTCCATGTGAACATGGATTTGGATAACAAGGATCAACATCTGAAATTTAAAATACATTCACAAGATTCAGAATAATGGTTAAGCATTGGCTTAGGGAAGTATTTTTTTTAAAATATAGTTTTCAGTTGTACTGTAAAGTTGGAATCTATCAAAAACACTCTGGAAGTTATTTTCAGACTTGATTCATTACTAGTGTTCAAAATCAGCACAAATAATGATCATGGAGGAGGGATTTTTGAGGATTGGTTCAGGCTTTCTAGCTTAATGCAACACTCCTGAACAGTGCTTATTTACTCTTATTTAAAACACTGCATTACTGATACAACCTATTCATTGCTGTGGAAAACCACAGAACAAAATAAGTTTAAAACCGTTTTATGAAACATTACTTTCCTCAAGGTAAAGCATAGCTAATTTTCAAAATGAAAAATTAGAGTGATCGGGGTGGGTCTTTTTTGCGCCACATGGACAATAGCCTTGATTTAACAAGTTAACAATTAGAATCAGATGCAATAGGAAAAAAAGCAATGCTAGACTGATAATAATATAAACAAAGGATTAATATTCATTTTTATGTTTACCTGAACATGTTAATCCACGATGACCTTCACTGCATTGACAAACAAAGCCATTACCAGCTTCATTTGCACTACAATAACCTCCATTCTTGCAAGGGTTTGGTTGACAATAATCAACATCTAAAAAGATATGGCAGCAAAATCAGTGTACACATACATGTACAGATAAGGGTGATGGGTCAAAAATCTGCAAGGTAGTTGACTAACACACTATCATGTATTATATGTTTGTTGAATTTTGTTTTTAAAAGATCTACAAACCACTCCAAGAGTCTCAAATCATCACCATCCACTTACAGCAGCTTTACTTGTAATTACAAGATGGTTCCTATATTTACGGTATTCTACTGCTTCTTTCAAACAGATCGGTATGCAGCTGCTATAAATTGAGATCATCCCTAAATCTCATAGAATTAAGTGCTTTGGCTTTTAGATTTTATAAATATGAGACTGGTCAATTCAGATAAGCAATCATGCGGCTGATAATAATGCATATCAATGTGGAAACTGGGTATTGTCATTGCCTTCATATTTTCTGCACTGTATATCTTACCTTCACAAATAACACCTTTGAAACCAATGCTACATTCACATTTGAATTCATGAACACTAGAAGTACATTTACCATTGTTTTTACATGGTGAACCAAAACAGTGATTAATATCTATAAGATAAATAATGACCATAGAACATTCATAGTGTTAATAGGGTTGAAATAATCACCTTCTTTATTAAAGTAATAACTTCTATTTTTATTTCCCATTGTATTTCTAATTCGCAAATACACACACAACATTTGTGGTCCCTATTGCTTTTTATGTTTAACATCATATTTTTAAAAAACATTGGAGGAAGCAAAATCAAAATGGAGACTTAAAATTCTGGGAATTCTTTAAAAACATTATCTCTTTTCATCCCCAAAAATTGAGGAATACGCTTCCTAAAATATGTCAATAAATATTCATGGGCTCATAGAAAATTAACATGCCAAAAATATTTCTAGGTCTCTATTACTCCCTTATCAATTGAGTATGATATTTGTTGACTGTGGTCAAATCCCCATAGAAATCCAAAAAAAATTCAAAGTCTCCTTTTCTCCCCTTATAATTTTGGTATGTTATTGTTTAGCCTTTTGGTGAATGTGGTCAAAATCTAGCAAAATTCATATTTTCAAAAACAATTACTCTATATCAAGTTGACAAGTAATCGGAAAAACATTTGACCAGCAGTTTTGTAATTGCCTAGAATGCCGATACCAAATTTCAGGATGGTATCATGCCTGCTATTTGGACCCTTTATGTCCAAAACTCAGATATGAGTGGACCAAATTTGATGAGTCTTTACAAGATATTGGCTCGAATGTGATAGTAATATCCCGTCCAAACTTTGTTTGCCAACCTAAAAACATTGTATTAAAGTAATTTCAATGTTGAGCCGACATGATAAATATCTAAAGGTCTCTCAATGGTGGGCACAAGATGCCAGATCAACATCAAAACGACATAAACAGGACATTATTTTAATGTTGATCATGCACCAGGAAGGTATACTTCGCTACACATAACTTCAAATCAATGTCAAAATAATAGGCAGTCACATCAAATCAAGGACTTTTCAATTTTGAATGGATGTCCTTTTCTTCTTAAAAATTAAATTAGAAAGTTCAGAAGATTTTACATCGGAGAAGAGATGAAACTTTGGTGTAAAAAACCTAAATAATCAGGCAAAGAACGCCAAGTTTTAATTCAAAGCGTGCTGTACTTGACCAGATTCGATTTTCTCTTTCTAGCCTGAATAATAAAACATAAGACAAAGAACACTACGTTTTAATTCAAATTGTGCTACACTTGACCAGATTCAAATTTCTGTTTCTAGCCTGAATAATGAAACATAAGACAAGGAACACAAAGTTTTAATCAAAGTTTGCTACACTTGACCAGATTCGAATT
>JAULBZ010004190.1:0-15126 GCA_032360805.1 Neoturris breviconis | reverse complement strand
TGTTCTAATCTTGCGAGAAGCAACAAACCTTTATTTGAAAATGTCCCCCCCCCCCCTGCTGAACCTTTACATAATTTTTGAATGAATGGCTTATATGACTAATAAACATATTTTATGACTTTTCCTACAATTTATCTAGAATCTTTTTTATAGTTGTTTTTTGGTAACTAGGGATAATTTCCCCTAGCAATCATATTTTTGAGAGGTGGTAAAAATATCCACTTACACATTTTTTTTACACCACCTGATTTCCAGTTATGACGTAATCGTGAGTAATGATGTCATCAAAAACATTATTCCGTTAAAATGTCAATGTGTTGACCTAACTTTCTGGAAAGTTTTAACACTACAGCATGCTTCCATCAAAAGTTATGGAGGAGAGGGCGGGGGCACTTTGTTCTCCCCCAGCTATTCAGAGTCCCAAAAAGCCCGGCCTGAATATGGTTAAGAAGATGACTTGTCAGAGTGTAACGTGCGTATTCGTGGCCACAGAAATATACCAACATCTGTCGTTTTCAAGGCTTCTTTGCAAGAAATATATAGTACATCAGAGATATTTATCAGGAGGCTAGTCAGAGATCTTCTTCTTCTTCTTCTTTTCGTGCTTTCGTCTTGGAATTGTGGTATGATTATTCTTCAAGTTGCACACTGTAGACAGTAGATAAGGTTATTTATCTTCCACATATCTTGGTCTTTAGCTTTCTCTCTTAGAATATTCAAGTCAGGTGTTCTCACAATACTGATTTCGATAAACATTCAAATTATGTTCGAATATACATTCGAATCTTGCAATACACTAAGAATATAACTATAATATTGATTTGATAAACATTCGAATTCCGTTTTAGTATAAATTGGAATCAAAAGTAGTAAACCATTAGCATATGCGCCACACGCAAATATAAAGCAGTTTGTAGGTAATAATTTCCATCCATTTGTAATTAGCACATTAGCAACTTTAGGATTTGAATGCAAATAATTATTTTTGGACGCGGTACTGAAAGGTGCCGCAGATTGCAGAAACAAAATGTTTGCCAGTTCACTTCAGAGGTTGGATATTTCGGTGACATATTTTTTCAAATCACTTTTCTTGTGTATCCGCCGAAGTCTTGAAACTTTGCCACAAATTAGTATATTCCTAATTTACACATCTTTGGAAATTTTCATAGCTATAGCACGTGATATGCAATATTTATTGGTCAATTTTCGAAAACACCTTTCAAATTGCCCATAAAATCCTTATAAAAAGCATGACGGATATTTTGACATTTTTCCACCCGGCTATTTCAACCCATCCAAAGCTCGGCCCAAATAGGGTTAAAAGTGCGACTTACGAGTTTGAAATCACGAGTTGGTCATTATTTCCACAAGTTGCTATATCAATTCCACGAGGTATTTTTAAATTCCAAGTTGCGTTTTAAAGGGAGAGTTGTGAGTTCGAAAGCATGAGTTGACACGTAAATTCCACAAGTTGGCTTTTAAAGTGGGAGTTTTAAAGTGCAAGTTGGAAATCACGAATTGGCAAATCAATTAACGAGTTGAATATTAAAATGTAAGTTGGGATTGGTATATCTAATTCACGATACCAGATAGACAGTCACTAAATCTCCACATCTTCATAGTTCCTTCAAATGGCGGAATGAAGTTTGAAATTCCGATTCTGATATAAAACTACCGCTACAGTTTAGCAAATCCGTCTATTATTAAAAAAAAAGGACGAGAAGGAAGACACTCTCTTCTATCACAAGATCAAATCAAATAACATATCCATGCGTGTGAAAAATCTCGCTTTCAATACGATGAAGAAGCATAATATGAAAACGGGGCATTAAAAAGGGGCATTAAAACGTTAATTTCATTTTATAAGTTTTAGAGGAAACAGCCCGTGGAGTGCATTTGTGCGCTTTTATGCATTACATCATAACTTCGTTAAAAATATATGAATCTCGCGGTTGTACTCTCGCTACTAAAGGTTAATATTTCTTTGGAAGTATATCAGTGTGGCAGTAAACTACGGAAGCCTATGAGTGCCATGAAATATCTCTTTTTTATTACGTAAAAATAAAAATAAAATATGTTCTAACTGTAAATTCTGTTCTCATTTTTTTCATATTTTAAAAAGAAACAAGAAGCAGAATCGGCTTTTTGCACTAATTACGGTATCTTGTTGCCTCTTTCGAATAAATTGTGTGACACAAAAATCAAGAAATAACAGATCGGTGTGCAACTGCTTTAATCAGACATGCAAAGCAATTTAAATTTGTCGGGGTTTGGCTTTTATATTTAAAAAACTATAGTTTTACGGTAAACCCGGACAATATGAGTAAAATTTAAATTGCTTCGCAATAACTCTTCTTCCAAATTGCGAGGTTTAGCAAAGTAAAATTACGTCTAGGCCGAGATTACGTTGTGGAGCCTGAATCAACTGAGGTGATTCCCTAATCTATTTGTATTCTCCGAATCGACTTTTAAAGATTACTTTAAAAATAATTTTTCTCGTGATCTTCAAATCCAGATCTATTGGGTTCTTTTTCACCAAGAGCTGGCAATCTGAGAAAACAAACAAACATGGCCGTTTCGTAGCACTTCGTAGAAAGTTTGCTAAACTCACATTTGAGGATCACGTTGAGAGAATAGGTAAACATTGGGACCCAGACTTCACGCGGCCTAGACGTAATCTAGAAATATGTTTGCTAAACCCTCACTATTATTTTAACACAAAAAGTATTCATAGGGGTGATTTTGTAATTATATCCTATTGTGATTATAGCCAATAGAAATCATATTATTGTTTTTACACAATAGTTTTCAAAAAGCTCAAAACTACATTTTTAAAGCATGAAAATTATATACTCAAAAAATAACATTCGAAACGATTTGTAAAAAACAACAACACAAAATATAAATATTTTTAAACTTTTGAAACTTCGTTTTTGTGTTACAAATTAGGAATACTTAACTATGTACACTCTTAGTCCGTCAACACAAGAGTTAACACACAATCCAAATAAACACCATGGCTATATTATGACGACGTATCAAAATCAGTTAATTTTACAGAGAGAATAGTCACATATAAATGCATTATTCCATATTCGTTCTCATGCTTCTCTTTTAGAAATTTCGCTATAAGGCCTTCGAATCCTAGATAAGTTCAACAATAGTTCAACCAAGAGATTTGTAGGCAGAATTTGCAGAGTTTGTAAAAACTCAAAGAGTCTAAGTGCAAACCGCAAATCATTCATGTAACTCATCATATATTTAAACAGCCTGCGGGACATATAATGCCTGCGGGAAATCACAAAAGTTGTTTGACCTCGCGACAGACGTTTATTTTAAGAAATATCTTTCCGGAGGTGTGATTTAATTATTTTAAAATATATATACGCATAAAATATTCTCTTTTTTCTCATTATTTTAAAAGAAAATATTGTCGCAATAAAAAAATCTCATCATTTCTACAATCAATTTTACAAATATTTTTTTTGTTTTTGGAAAAAACCTATTTTTAATTATTTATTATATATTTTTGAGGGAAAAGAATTAGATGTAGAATTTATGACGTAATGTATTAAGGCACACATTTTTGCGGACCCGGCGGGTTAATTGAAGCATTTATAGTATTCAAAAGAATTTACCTTCTGTAGTCTTTAAAATGTAAGTCTAAGTTTATGTGCATGATCAGTGTTTTGTAATTACTTCGCATATATCTTGTTTGTTTTTGAATAGATTTTGAATAGATTTTTGAATAGATGAATCATCATCTGCCACCTTATAAGGTTTCTACAAAATATTTATCTCCTTTGTTATTTAATTAATTCCCTATTTATTAAATTGAAGTAAATCCGAAATTCTTCCAAGCAACGGCTTTTAGTTTGTTTTGATAACATTTCGAACTGTTCGGTATAATGCACATTTGATTTTCACAATAGTTCTTCTTCACGGTACAACCACATTGTATTTTGCTGATCGACGGGTTGTTTACATTGGTGGTGAATTCAAATTATGAATTTCGGATTTCCTTTAAATGAGTCAAATTTTCTTATTAGCAAAGTTTTGTACGCCCTAAATGTTTATTTTGATCAAAAGTGAACAGACAAGACATACGGTAGTTGCTATCAGAATTTTTGGTTCATAATAAACACATGATGGAAAAACTGATTATAATTTTTGTTGTTTTTTTACTTGTTAATAAAGGTAAGTTGTGTTTGTTTCGCATTTATATTTATATCACTTTGTTGGTAGGATATACCCAATGGGCACACGATGTCGTAACAATATTGTAACAACGTCAAAACGACGTCGTGTTGACGTTGTTATGACGTTGATAAGACTTCGCTTGCCGGCAGGGTAGTCGGTTCAATCGCACTTTATAAACATTTTCCGAACTGTCCCTTATGATGTGTTCCTTATTTTGGTACAGTAAGTAAGGTCATTTTTAACGTCTGTCCTGTTCTATTGTGTTCAGTACAGATAGTGCAAACTAATCATAGATCATATGAGTTAAATATTTTCCTTGCGACAATGTTGGAAAGACGTCGTTTTTTATGACTACGTGTTGTCTTTTTTTGATATTTAAGATACAAATTTATTAGTCATGTGTACATACCAACATTGCCAACTACATTGCCAACATTTTTAAATTTTAAAGACAGGTATTCAGTCAGCAACTACTATCATGGTAGGCAACACCCCTCTGACCCTCTGAAAAAAGGAATCCGCTATATAGGTCAACCCCCACCTAAAACTTGAAAATTGCCACCCACCCCCTACATTTTATCATTTTTCTCTTAAAGGTCAATCTCCATGTCAATCTATTCAATCTCCATGTAGCAAAAGTTTTTCGATCACTTTTCGAACGTTTTTCGATCACTTTTCGAACGTTTCAAACGTTTTGAAGGTTTCAACCGATTCAAAAGTTTCAAACTTATTTTAGTGAATAATTTTAGTAATAAAGCATTCTGATTGGTTTAGAACATAAACACATGTTATAAATCGCTGGCGGTCGCTTAGAAAGTAGAAAGTGTTTCTACTTTCATAGCGGCCGCCGGCGAACAACTCATGTTGCGCAAAAAGTGTAAACAATGAAATTGCGCATGCTCACAACTGATCGCTGACGGCCGCTCGCTCAAAATTCGCTGCATCGAGATTGGCCTTAACATACAGGTGTATTTATTTTAAAGTGGCGTGCCAACTTGGTGGAACCAACCACCCGACCTAAATATGGTTTAAGTAAGAATGAACTCAACCGTTTTTGACGTTGTAAAATTCTAGTAGGTATATGTAGAAATGCAATTTTCATCTTTTTACTTCATAGGCTGGACATTAAAATGTAACCTTGTTGGCCCGACAATCTCTAGAACAACACACACATGCGTATTAAATCAAAATGTTTGCGCTACTTTGAAAGCCACGTTAGAAATAAACGGACAAACCACTGAAACTTCATCTTTGGCATGCGAATATATAAGTGGTGATTGTGAGACATCAATTTGCGGAAGAATTAGATCTCTATTACCAACCAATACCACTCTTAATAGTTGTGAGGTATGTTATTCTTTTTCCTTATTTAACTTTGTAGATATAGGCTAGGGAACTTTAATTTTAGTTGTTTTCTTATTCCAAACCAATGTGTTCATTCCATGTTCCACTTGTATTATGTTTATATGAATAAATAAAAGGCTTATTTGGTATGTTGCTTTCTCATGTTCTTTAAGGACGATCCAAAAAAAAATCAACCGTTTTGTTAGTGTTAAATCAATTAAAATTGACAAATTTCAAAATAAATGAATCTTTGCAGAAGTATGTTAGTTCAATGAGCTTGCAATGGATTGGTTTCTTCGATACAAAGGCAATACACATCCCGAATACGGCGCAATACGCGACCATATTCAGTAGGCTTTCAAGCTGTGGAATTTGCTAAAGGTTGATTTCCATTAGCTACGAGGCGCAAAATTTCGATATGTGACGTCATTTTCTACCAACATAATGTAATCCTTTGGCGTTCTAACAAATATCTCCATCTAATGGAAATCAATCTCTACACATAGCAACGCTACAAAGTTTAATACAATATTGCATTTTGGGAGGTCTAGAATATTTTACGAATAGATCATATTTATAACACAGAAAGACGACGGAAATTTTTATTTTTCCATTTATTCTATAGCTATGCAAATAAATTGTTTAATGCGATGAATCAACAACTCTTTGCAAACGAAGTTATAAGTATAGGATGCATAAATATAAATTTGCTGTGAATTATTTCAAAGGTTTCCATTGGTCTTCTTAGCATATTTTGTAATTCGTCATAACAATATTATATAGCAATTATTTAACATCGTACCCAGTGCTTTTTGACTTTTTTAAAAGTCGTAAAGCGCTGAAGAATTCTTCGGCGCTCTCCGTTTTTTAAAAAAGCCAAGAAGCCCTGAGTACGAGGTTGGCAATTCTCTTTGTATGATGTAAACAAATTTTACTAATTTCTGGTCATCAATATTAGAGTGGAGTCCACCTTCGTGAGTTCTATAACCGACCAATTGACAAGAGCAATGTTTCACAAATCTCTAATGGCGAGTTAATGGCGAGTTAATGGCGAGTTAGCGTTGAATGTTGAAGGGGATGAATAGCCACTTACTGTTAGTGGATATGTCCTGAAGACATTACAACTTTCTATTACTTTCTTAACTTACTTTTATATTTATATTTCCAGGCCACTTGCTGTACAACCGATCTTTGTAATTCTGGTAAAAGCGTAACATCAAGTTTAATTTTATCAATCGTTACCGTTATCTCGTTGATGGTATTGTTTTTCAATTGAGAAGCTTTAGATAAACACGTGGAGTTAAATTTTACATACACCCACATTGAAGACTTTAAATTTTAAGCTGGCCAATAGGTCCAATATGGACAAAAACTTGTTTAAAATCCGGAGCAAAGACTCTAGAACAACGTCATATGATGTTGTTCTAGAGTCTTTGCTCCGGATTTTAAACAAGTTTTTGTCGACGGGTGTTTCTTTAACAGCAATTTTTTTCTTTCTTTATTTTTGCAATAAGAACGCAAGTACATGATTTAAATCTATTTTATTTGCCGTCTTTTGGGTAGTAAACGTAAATGTGGGGCTGATGGGGCAGAATTGTCCTACTCCCTTATTCAAAATTGTCCTACTCCCTTGTTCAAATATTCATTACACAATAGGTCGTTGTCTTTCTACTGTCTGGAGATGATATATTTCATTTTCGTGTGTTCGATGTGTTATTACTGATGAAAAATTGATAAAAACAATCATAATAACATGATTTTGATTATGTTATTTCATATAAAAATGGATACCGAAAAACAAAAACTATTTTCAATGTTTTTTACCGTTTCGGTTAAAAATAGGCGCGATCACAGAACACCTGTAACGATGATGTTTCACCATAAAAACGTTTGTGGTAGACTTTTGAAATCCCGATAATTTTTACGCACAACAAAAATAGTTATTAATAAGAATCCGCAGGGTAGAGAATTTGATACGTCGTGTGATGTCAATTTCTACCAATGGAATGTCTATGATTTCGTTCTACGCGTGTGCATTTTTCATTCCGTTTTCGTTCCGCGGAGAATTTGCTAAAGTGGAAGACAGCCTTTACTCTTTCATGTTCCTAATTTGAATCGGACATAAAATTCGAAAACATAGAGGTTATGCTGCTCTAAATGACTGATAATCAAGAAATAATCCAGAAATATTATCTACTCCAACAATGTTTTATTTCTATTAGATTCTGTTCGTAAATAATGTGCGCTGAATTTAAAGCCTTGCAATGTTCCTAATGTCTCCATCTGCAAAATAATTCCCAGTGGGCAAAAACTGGCTCAATGTCTGCAGTAAAGACAGTAAAGCATTCTAGCGCCTTTTCTGCAGACTTTGAATAAGTTTTTGAGTTTCCATCCAGCATGCTTTTTGAATCACTCTTGAGTCCCTTTTTGAACTTACAATCCATGCAAACCGGGCGTTTTTTAGAGGGTATGGTATAGAAGTGAGACGGGCTCCCGGGATCCATAAAATTGAGATCCCAAACATAAAAGTGGGACCCTAGAAATAAAAAATATGTGACTTCACACAAAAAAGGAAGAATTAAATAGAATTCGAATTCAAATCTTTGTGATAGAATTATTTCTAACATTTTCTTTCTAGTGTCATTTTTACTGCGAACAAATCTTTGCCTACTGGGCTGTGCACGTCATGCAATTTTTCATGTATTATTTCTACTCACAATTACATATATTCTGTATTTGCTGTTATATTAACACGTACTAACGATTATCTCTCCAAACTAATAAGCGCCTTTCTCAATGAGCGCTCCTTATTGCCTTTATTTTTTTAAATAAGCTCCCAATCCCGTTCCTAGGGCTTCTTGCAAACGTAGAGAGAAGAAGCCCTGGGAACGAGGTTGATAAGCTCCCGTATATTGTAATAAGCAGCTCCTTAGGAAGAGTCAAAAAGAGATATTCTTCTCTCTGAAAATGGAAAATGTTAGGCCTAACAAGAAGTCTGCCGCACATTGAATAGAGAAAACACATAATTTCCAACCACTTCAATATTTCCCGTATTCCCGGTATTCGCCCTTATGGAATAATACTTTCCGGATATGTTACTACAGTAAACTCTCTATAATTCGAACGCCCACGGGACCAAAAAATTCGTTCGAATTATAGAGAGTTCGAATTCAGCGAATTATAGGAAATAGGACCGTTTGCGCAAATTTTTGTCAGCTTGATCGCTTCCAGTTAGTATCTATGCACTCAAACATTTTAGCTAGGGTACATGGTCAAGAGGGGAAGGAATCATCTAAATACAACAATACATGTCTAAACGATGGGCATTCAGACGAGCGTCGAGTTAAAATAATCAAGTCTGACGCAATAAGGATGTTTTATTCTTTGTTTTTTTGTTTTGAAAGATGACGTTCTATTAAGTTTTTATGACATTCGATTCGCTTAAGACCCCTTACACATGACGCAGTGTTCGAAATAAAGAGAGGAAATGCTCCAAGGACAGAAAAAAACGGGTTGGAGGAAAACCTGGCCTACAAGCCATGGCGCAGGCCATATATCCTACCTTATGGCCTAGCATTTCTAATTCTGCTTGTAGTTTAACAAACTATATTTCTAAAAAACCAGGACCAATCAGATTTATATCATACGATATGTATGATATATAGATAGTAGGATGATCGTACTTTCTTTTCTGAATTTAATTTGTATCATTCTTTCTCGGTCTTTCGGATTGTGAATAATAATAACGCTACAGACAGGCATATTTGGAAACACAACTCTTTGTTTTTGTACACGACTCTTTGATTTCACTCTTAGTCATGTAATGCTTTTTCTGTTCTATACTTTCTGAACAATTTTGAAGTAAATCTCTTCGGATAGTTAAAACTTTATTTGCTCGATACCAACTGTTTAATACCGTGTAGAAAATAACTTCACTATATATAGAGGTTGTATAACTTTTTGTTTTAATCTTTCCTGATTTGTCGAGGGGGAAAGTTTAACATGATTGTTCCCTATTATTTTTTCTTCGATTTCTTTTGTTGTATAGAAACAAAAGTTTAAAGTCGAATGGTATAAAGATTTGTATTATTTGATGAGTATCGAATGCTGTTTTGTCTCAACCTGCAACAAAAAATATCATTGTCTCGTAAAGAAGTCTAGTGCCAAATCTCCATATTTTTTTATGAAAGTCTATATTTTCTTCTAATTGGATAAAATTCTAAATATGAAATGTGAAATGTCATATAGCTATAGCAGACAGGTGTACATGTTTAACAAAATCAGATTATCTATAAACTAATGAAAACATGTTTCATCAATAAAGCATTGAAAAAATAACACATGACAGGAATTTACTATTTCAAAACAAAATCCGGGGGGGTAATTCTTCAGTTTTGTATTGTATTTTTAGAGACAGAACACATATAGATCTGAATAGAATTAGACAAGTTTAAGTTGTACTATTATGTCTCTATTGTAGCAAATAAACACCACCCAAAAAAATATAAATTTATAAAAGTTATGGGTGTTTTTCTGTATAATTTGTGAAGCTTTACCCCCTGGATTTTTAATTTTTGAATCCTGATTATCTCTTGAACTGTTGATTTTGAATACATGGTTCTGTTACATTTTTTGATGCTTTTTATGAGTTCTATTGAATGACATAATTTTTTTAAAAAAATATTTCCTTGTCCAGAAAACCGATGACGTCATATGCCGACCACACCCATTTTGTTAAAAAAAATGCCACCATGGTATTTCTTTAATCCAAATGATCCAGAGATCACATTTCAATCAAAAAACCTTTATTTTGAGACATAGTGGCCGACACTAATACATTTAACAGATTAAAAAGCTTCATAGAGCAGTTCAGTTCATGAGAAATACAGTGATCACTCAGACAAATGTTTCGTTATCCATCAATTTCAAACGTGGGAAAACTTACTGAAGTTTGCTAAAACTCGCATTTTGGAGATCGCAATAAAAGAATACCTAAACATTGGGTATTAGTCTAAAATGTAATCGTCAAATCATCTTGCTAAATTTCCAAATTGCAATTCACGCGTGTGATGGATATAACTAATTTTTTCAAAACAGAAAAATCAAGAAGTCCTGGATAATACCAATTTTTCTTTGTGAAACATTGAGACCCAATTCGAAATTGTAATCTAAAAACCCAATTTAGACGTATTTAGAGTTTGCGCATGCGTATGAAAATAACTCGTTTTTTTTCAAAACAGAATACTTATGTTTCTTTGGAAAACATTAAGATTGATTTGAAATTTATATCCTCTGGGTTCGGATCCTACGCCCTAGGGTCCTGAGTCCTACTTTCCCGGTATGCCCACCAAAAGTTCTAGCTATATAGAAAAATATATAATCGTTGCTAGGGGAAATTTACAAACATTGAAAGTACAAATGTAACGTATCAGAACATTTTTATTAAAGCCACGTACACAGCGTGAATGACCAACTTTATACTAACTGTTTTCGAGGGCAATAGGGAGAATATTGACCAAAGTTGTCAGTGTTCAGCTTGAGGTTGCGAGGCAAAACATAATTGCAACTAATATCATCCTCGGTTTTACAAGTTTCAAAATTACAAACATTCAATAAAGGAAAGCTTGTATTGCGTTGACATTAACATAGGCAACCTTTACATGGATCCCTAAATGAGTTTCATCCTAAACGACTTACATATGATTGGTCTCTTCGTACCAAAGAAATCAATCAATTGCGAGCTCGTTTAATTCATTTAGGGGCTCATGTAAGGCCACCAAAGATTATTTAGTAGGATGTTTTGGACATGTTTTGTTTTGAATCTCCATGTCGTCCACATCGACTCAGACTTGCCGTTCACCCCAGCCGGCAAACACCTGTCCAAAGTCAGCAAAATAACTTCAAAACAACGTTCTTTGAACGTTGTTCTAACGTTATTTTGCTGACTTTGAGCAGGTTTTTGCCGACTGGGACTGGATGAGCTATTTACAATCATAGAAAAGAAATACGTTTCAGTTGAGTGATAGCCAGAAAACCCAACTGTTCGCTACATGTACCCGGGTAGGTTAGTTAAAACAGTCAGTTTCAAGATGGGCGCTTATTTAAAATAGGTAGAATATTAATGAACCGCTTATTATATTACAAATATATTTTTACAATATAAGAAGAAGCCCCGGGAACAAGGTTGAATATTGCCTCTTGTCTGTTAACGTTGTTCTAACATTATTTTAATGACTTTAAACAGGTTTTTGCATAAGTAAGGGATAAGCCACGTGACATCTTAAGAAACTCTCTATCACCTAAAAAAGATAGGTTTCTACCAGGTATGTATATGAAAGAAGGTTATCTTGGAATAAAATGCTTGTAGGTTTTTTCAAAATATACCATTTTGCATTATTATTATAAGAGGGCAACTTACTTATGAACTACTCGATATATGACGTCAAATAATTACTAATAAAATTATGCGCGCTGGAATATATTATCAGTCTTCATCTGATTTTTATCTGTGACAGACAAAGTGGATTATAAAATAAACAGCGCTAATCAAAGTTGTTTATCTAAGATGGGTTATCCCATCACCATCGATTATCGAAAAGTTTTGGTGAAAGAAGGAATAACAGTACTTCTTGTACAAGAAGTGGAAAGGTTAACAGACCGATTGAACGTGTACGAACAAATACATTTAAACGAAAAAAGAGAACTCGGTAAATGCTCGGAAGGTAAATTTACCCTGTTGGAAAGTAAGGTTCCAGTACTTGAAAGTATCAACGCAAATCTTAAAGATACCGTTGTTGACCTTCAATGCCAATTGTATGAAAGTGACCAATTTGCGAAGTATGTACTCGATAAATTAAAGAGATGTCAAGTAGAACGTGATACCTTGAGACGCAAAGCTGATACGCATGAGTATGAAGCAAACCAATTACGCAAGGAAGTAGCAGAATTACGTAATGGATTCGAAAAAGAAAAAATGGTAGGCGAAGATGCGAAGTTGATGTGCCAAAATACTTTCCGCCATGAGGAAGTTCCACAGAGTGAGCTAAAATGCGGAATTATTGATAGGAAAAGTAGAATGGGGAGAGACATTAAATTATCACGTGACTTTGACCAAATAAGTAATCAATCATTTGGCTCCAGCAAAACATTTGACCAGAAAAGTCCAACCAGTCGAAAGCCACCAATTACAACTATGCAGCGAAATCATATTTCCAAAACAAACAAGATGGCACCTACACCACCGAAGTCGCTAAAGTCAGCTACCATGCCACACCGTTCCTATGACAATAGTAAATCAGTCATCCAAACAAACAAAATGGTACCTAAACCGCCAAAGTCAGCTAAACCTACCTACCGATACGAACAACATGAAAGTGGTGAAACAAGTCGTACGTCTGATGGCACCTTACCACCCGTTAAAATCCGACGACATATCCCAATGCAAGTTAAGGCATCATCACTTCAGATCGTTCAAACAGGAGGTAGCACAACTAATGCAAAAATTCGCACACGACTGCTGCCTCTTAGGCGGAAGTAAAGTCCAACATTGGACTGTGTGGGGGGGGGGGGGAGGGGGGACATAAGATGACTGGGGCGGGTGGGATAGAACATCGACGAAATTTAATAATGAAAACCACATTGGAAGTGAGAGTTCCAAAATAAAGCAGATATGGAACGATTGATAATACTATACAAGAATCACGAAAAAAGAAACGAAACCGCATCGGGAGTGAGAGTTCCAAAGCGGGTGTGGAACAATTGATATTACCATACATGAATCACAAATAAGAAATAAAAACTGCATCGGAAGTGAAAGTTCCAACGCGGGTGTATTACGATTGATAACACCATACATGAATCACGAATCACGATAAAGAAACGAAAACTGCATCGGGAGTGAGAGTTCCAAAGCGAGTGTGAAACGATTGATATTACCATACATGAACCACGAATAAGAAACACAAATTGCATTGGAAGTGAGAGTTTCAAAAGAAAGCGGGTGTGTAACGATTGATAACACCATACATGAATCACGAATAAGAAACGAAATCCGCATCGGAAGTGAGAGTTCCAAAACAAAGCGGGTGTGGAATGATTGATAACACCATATATGAATCACAAATAAGAAACACAAATTGCATTGGAAGTGAGAGTTCCAAAAGAAAGCGGATGTATTGATAACACCATACATGAATCACAAATAAGAAACAAAAATTGCATTGGAAGTGAGAGTTCCAAAAGAAAGCGGATGTATTTGATAACACCATACATGAATCACAAATAAGAAACACAAATTTCATTGGAAGTGAGAGTTCCAAAACAAAGTGGGTGTATTAATAACACCATACATGAATCACCAAATAAGAAACACAAATTGCATTGGAAGTGAGAGTTCCAAAACAAAGTGGGTGTATTAATAACACCATACATGAATCACAAATAAGAAACACAAATTTCATTGGAAGTAAGAGTTCCAAAACAAAGCGGATGTGAAACGATTGATAACACCATAAAAGAATCAAAAAGAAAGAAACGAAAACCGCATTGGAAGTGAGAATTCCAAAGCGGGTGTGGAACGGTTGATAACACCACATTGAGCATGAATAAAAAACAAAAACCACATCGAAAGTTAGAGTTCCTAACAAAAGAGGATATGGACGATTGATAACACCAACAAGAACCACGAATTAGAAACGAAACGGGTGTGGAACGATGATAAGATCTGTGAATGACAAAAATAAGCGCTTGGAGTATAAAACAGATATGTGCGCTTGTATTATGACATTTACTGAAAAAATAATTTAATTCTAATAAATGATAAATGTGATTTTTATTTTAACCCTATTTATTTATTTATTTTGGGGGGGAGGGGGAGGAAAAATTTACCTCCCGTTCCGGAATGTATATTTAATAACTTCTGTTCTGATTAACCCTACTCAGGATGGGCCTTTCGGGGGCTCTGTAAGACTGGAGAAGAAGGGGGATAAAATAGCCTCCTCCCAAAATCATAATGGAACCATGCTATAGTGTTGAAACTTTCCAAAAAGTTAGGTTAGCACATAATTAGCATGATGACGTCATCTTTGGAAAACTGGTGGTGCAAAAAACATTTTTTGAGTAAAAAAAATTTCTTTTCCTGAGCTATATACCAAAACATTTTTCAGACATATTCATTTTTACCACCTGTTAAATGTATGGTTGCTAGAGGGAAATTATCCCTAGTTACCGAAAAATAAAATTATCAAAATGATCCTAGATAGATTGTATGATAAGTCCCAAAATATTTAAGCATATAAGCCATTCGTTCAAAAGTTATGAAAAAAAAGTATGAGAGGAGGGGCTAAAATAGTAAATTAGTATAGTAAATTTTATGCTGGTCTTGAGGTGCTAAAGTTCCCTGATATGGTTCACCTGCAAAACATTAAGTTTCTTAGTAACCTATTCCCCAATAAAATGTCTGATTCAATTCAGAATACATATATAGTTGACCTCACCCGTGATAAGTACTTTAAAGTCCTTTACAAAATTCCTGATGTAAGAACAGTTGGTTTTGGAAAAAATTCTATAAGATACAATTCTCTT
>JAULBZ010004189.1:0-15128 GCA_032360805.1 Neoturris breviconis | reverse complement strand
AACCCCCCCCCCCCCCCCCCCCCGGGTAAATAGGGTTAAAAGTGATGCTCAAAAATCTGCAGTTATTACTTGTTATTATTTTTGGCCATTGATTATATTAAGCCTATTTTAAAATTTGTTTTAGTTTGATAAAATGGTTCGGAAAACTACATTAGCAACATGTTCTCTTGCTCAGTGGGCACTTGATTTTGAAGGTAATCTTCGAAGGATTTTGGAAAGTATTCGGTTATCAAAGGAATGTGGAGGTAGGTTACACCCTGACCATTCAAAATTATAGAAGTATTGTCCACTTGCGTATTGTAATTGTATATCTAAAAAACTTATATAGCCAAACAAAACAGACTGCCGAGAGAAATTGTTGTGAGGAGAAACTTGTATGACTGTCCAAATTCCTTCTTTCTCATCCTTGCTCGTGACAGGTTGTGTTGAAAGATGTTTCAGCAAAGTCAGTTTCCAATTATGAGACCTTTCATTCAAGTCATATTTACAAGGATTTTAAAATCTTATAAGGTGAAGTCACCATTGTATAATTTTGAAGTGCTACACTGGATAATTGCTGTTAAAGATGATGTTAGCATATTTTTCAAACAAAAGTTGATTCGGGAAAGTCTACGTATGCTCACATAAGGTAATTTTCCAAGAAGCATTGGACAAGATGTCCAATCAATGTTCAGTTGGATCAGACGATGTCCGATCCACATTTTCAAACATGATGTCCGATCGTAGTTGAAATGGGTTGGACAATAGGAGTTCTGTTTTTTAATCACAAAACCTTATGCTTGTTCCATAACAAAGCCTCAAAGTTTATTGGGAGGGGTCGTCTAAACCTTTGAACGCTAAACACAGGATGCCGTGCTGTCTCCAATGTACACATTCTACATGACGTTTAACTAATTCGTTATTTGCCGAAGTGATAAATATAGAGTTCACTATTACTTGTGCTTTAAAAGAATTAATTACTCCTTGTAAGTCGACTCTAACATAATTCCCCTATTTCTAGTGAATAAAACCATATCTATCACAATACCAAGCTTAGAGTGGTACTCGTTGTATAAGTTGCATACTTTGAACAGGTTCTTATCCACTATATATTTTTAACCAAGTCTATAACTGATTTGAACTTTAAAATTATCACTCAATTTTTAAATCTGTATTAATTCCACCCATTTTTTAATTGTTTATCAAAAAAAGAAGTTTAAAAACAATACAGTAAATTATGTCTAGACATAAACTATTTAAAAAATATTATTTATTATAAAATAAACATTTAGAAAGTTAAATGTGATTGGATTAAAATACAATGAAAATACTTCAAACTAAATGTGATTGATTTAAATTCTTCTTCTCAGAAACTAAAATCTAAACAAAGCCAAGTGTGTAAATTTAGCAGGAAAGCAGAGAACGGTTTGTTATAAAAAACAACGAAGAAACTTTTTTCAACGAAGAAATCGAAACAAGAATGTTGATAAAATTTAAATCTTAACATTTCTAGATGAGAAGATACAAAATATACTGGAAAACCTCTTCTTTTTCACTTTTGACTTTCCTTACTTGAGAACCATCAGATAGTATCACGCGCTGGGAAAAGAAATGCTAGGGTTTGATTGGATTATTCAATAAATAAATACAGCATGCTATAACCAACCTCGTTCCCATTGTTTCTTATATCAAGTTAATACAAAATGTCATGGAAACGAGGTTGCGATACAAAATATAGATTCATTTAAAACAAGATGGCGGCTCTTCGCGGCAACGTGTTATCTTGTGTATTTGTGTGTAATGTGTATTTTCTTTGCGAGTGAATGAACTTTAAATCTGCTTAAAAAAACAATAGTAGAGGAAATGCAAAGGAAACATTAATAGAATGGCAAGTTAACTGAACTCCCAAAGAAGTGATTAATAGGAACGACCACAATAAATTCCTCTTGGACAAAATGTCCGACCACTTTGTCACCACATCGGACAAGTTGGACAATATCTGATGTCCGACCGTTAAATTGTGCCTTGCTCACAAACTTTTCTGGGTTTAAACTTAGCAATTTTTATATTTTTTTCCAGCACGTTATCGTCTTGGACCAGAACTGGAAATTCCTGGTTATGGATGTAATGATCATTTCCTCGAAAACGATACATTACTACATTCATGGGAATCACTTGCATGCATATTAGAAAATTCTGTTTGTGAAAACATTGTTGTGGATGTTGGCATGCCTATCATGTATCAAAATGCTGTTTATAATTGTCGTGTTATTCTATTTAATAAAAATATTGTACTTATCAGACCAAAGAAAACTTTAGCTATCAATCTTAATTATCGAGAACAAAGATGGTTTTCACCATGGACTAAGGTAATTATTCACTGCTCAAATTCAGAGCGAATAATCACTGTGTAGAGGAGTGAATTTTGAACATAGCTTTGAATTACAAGGCCTAAAACTATGCTCAAATATCTCTCTTCCACAGTGTTCATTTACTTTTATTTTAAACACTGCTGTTGTAATAAGACAATTACAAAATGTAAGTCTAAAAACTCAAAAACACTCCTCCACAGGTGATGTTTGACAGATATTTGCTTTTTTTTCATTTAGCACAATTGTGTTGAAGATTTATATTTACCTCGTATTATTTCGAAAATTACTGGTCAACAAAAGGTTCCATTTGGTGATGGTATAATTGTCATGCAAGATACAGTTATTGGCTTTGAAACTTGTGAAGAACTATTTGTACCATCATCACCGAATGTTAATCTAGCATTACAAGGTAAACAGTGCTGAATGCAGAGTTAATGTGGGAAAGCTACAAAGAACGAGTGATTACAAGATAACATAAACAAGGGTTAATGCCAGCTAATTTAAGCCCTTACAAAATAAGAATAAATATTTACTGTTGATTTTTCAGCATATCGGAAGACTATGTAGCCTGCAGTTATGCTCAAAATTACTCCTCTATGATTATTATTTTCTCTTTTGGAATGCTGGAGAGAGTTTTTGCTTTTCTATATCCAGTGGTTTAGCAAATAAGAAGAAAATCAAATTAAAATAAAATTATTTCAAGCAATAGCTTTGCTAACAAAGGGGAATCTTCAATCCCACCTTTATTCCATGGCCCTGAATTTCATAAGTCTTCTAAAGATAAAGCCGAGCTTTTTGCTTAATAATTTTTTTTCCATTAAAGCTATCGACTTGAAACTTGGTGACTTTCATATAATTTGTTTGGCCCAATTTCTAAACTATACCTAATGGAGAAGTTGAGATAAAGGCTATGTTTTGAAACCCTATATAGCAAAATTTATGTTATTACATTGCATTTTTTCTTTAAACATTCTGAATAACTAGCGTATTTGAAATTAAAACTTGTAATTTTCTCCAAATACTACTTATAATGATGGGAATCATTCGGTAAATTTTTGTCACATAATTATTTTGTTTTCCGAGATTTCCCTGATTTTTCAAATTTCAGGATTTTATTTGGAGATTAATTTACCCTCTTTTCATTCGAAGTTTATGTTAACCCTTAGCCATATTCATTTTGCGATAACGTTTTTCCTATTAATGGTTTGGTAGTGAAATTTGGTGACTTGAATTAAGGATATTTTTTTATAATATTTTCGGGTTTTTTCCAGGGGTAACTTAATCCTGAACAGTAAGTATAAAATATTTTTTTAAATATTATTTATGGTAAGAAGAAATGAAATATCTGAATTTTTTGAAAATTACAGACCAAATTATAATAAAGCTTGAAAAAAAAACAGTAATTCCCACAGACTTTTTTTACAATTGATGAAAGTATAAAATTTGTGTAAAAGTTATAAAAAGAATGCCAAAAGAAGTCTGAGCACGAGAATTTCTATTGGTTTTCTCCATGTGATCTGACGACCTTTTTCATGAATTATGTCAAAAAAAGTTAGTTAAATAAAATAATTAAAAAGATTTATTCAGTTTCCATAGAAACAGTAAAACCGTTATACATACATTACAGCGTTTGAAGCAAAATATATATGTATATATACTATTTGACATACACTATATTCTATATAATATATGAAGCTACATATACTATATTCTATACACTTCATGCTATAAATTTATATGTATTTACAATATACATAAATATAATGTTTTGGTGGGCCACTTTCAAGACTGTGCCTTTGATTGAGCATGGCTTTAAGTTAAAAAGCTACAAAGCTATGCTCAAATAACTATCGTGATTATTTGCTCTTTTAAGCACTGTTTGTATCATGTTTCTGTATGAGTTGGAGTGTATGTGATTTTTTATTCATTAGGAGTTGAATTAATCATGAACGGTAGTGGTTCTCATCATGAACTGAGAAAATTAAATACAAGAATTGATCTCATTTCACAAGCAACTATGAAGGTAATTGATTTTACAATGTTTGATGCAAGTAGTCCCTGTGTAGGAAGGATTTCGGAGCATAGCTTTTGGCTACAAAAATACCTCTTCTGTATTTAAAATCTGCAATTCTGATCTTGAGATATTTGATTCTAATGAGGGATTTGGTTGTTGACTATCTTATTTTAAGTGTTATTTATCTCAGTTAGTCAGACTTGTACCTTAAAATGTGCTGATTCTTCTTATGAATGACCAGAATCTTCCCTCTGACACAGCATTGCTATATATCTTAAAAATACAGTGAGAGCGCTCAGTTTTTAACCCACCATGGTTGGTCCCGAAGTTTGACCATGGACCCTTTTATTGGTATCTACTTTGTATTTTGGAGAAGCTTTCTCAATTTTTTGAGATATAAAATAAATTAATGATTTTTTTAAATAAATTTTTGATTTGAAGTTTCCGTTTTGATTTTGAGAATCTTCCTTCTTCAATTTTATTTTTTAAAATGTTATGAATATTAATATGCAATTATAGGTGATTAGGGAATATAAAATTTGTTATCAAGTGAATTACAAATTAATAGACCATGTTCCTGAAGTGCTACTATCTTGAAATTTAATACCAGCATTCATGGCGATATTTTAGAAGGACCCACCAATAATTAGTCTACCAAACAAAGTTTGGATGGGCTATTGCTATCACTTTGCATTGGAGTTGGCGGCGTCCCGCTTCTCTTAATAGACCATGTTCCCCGAAGTGCTAGCATTTTGAAATTCGGTACTAGCATATTGATTTTGTCAACTTAGGACTGAGCATTGGACGCCAAAATGATTTTCTCATGATTTTTGTTGACTTAATTTTTTTTTGAATTTAGAGCGTATAAGGACCTGACCAGAGTCACATTTGGACTTAAAATATTTTTTCTACGAGACTGAACTGATCAGGATGGATAGATACAATATGATGAATGTAACTTGAATGATTCAGGAGTGTTTGCACAGTCTTTTCACGAGATGTACTAATTAAAATGTGAACACCACAGAACTTGTGCAACATTCCTAGACATGGAAATTTCCAAAGATAACTCTATGATAAACGTGATAATTTTCCTTTTATTTATCATATGTATACCTGACCTAAGAGGAAATATACCTAGCCGTGTCTTCTATGGATGCATTGTGTCTGAGCTTTTGCAAATTACAAGAGCCACTTTAAAATATGAAAATTTTTTGTCTTGTGCTAGTGAACTTTTTGAAAATATGGTGCATCAATGCATAATCAATGCATCCTCTCTTTAAACAAATCGACAAAGCAGTCCACAAACAGCTGAACAGCTGGTAGGTGGCATCTGATCAATCCTGTGGGGAGCCATGTTTATTAACCGTTTTGATCTTGATTCCTCGGAACAGTTTCATGGTAATTAATTGATGATACCGGCTAAATGTCATTTAGACAGAAATAACATCATAAGAAATCTTTACAATTCGATTTAAAAATATTTACAATTCCAAAAATGTTTATAAATCAATTAAAACTATACAAACTTCCATCAAAATGACAAGTTGCACTTTTCAGAAATAATGTGAGATTAGACATATTTACAGAGATTTCTAACATCTAATGTCAAAGAAATTGCAATTGAAAGCTTGTTATACTATAGTAAACATAGCCATAACTTTCGCTCGGTTTGGAAGACTACTTTCAATATCGTACGTAACATAGCCATAACTTTCGCTCGGTTTGGCAGGCTACTTTTAATATCGTACCAGTAATTAATTGCTTATCTGTGGAGCATTAAAATTACAGTAGTAATAATGGACTTCCTCTAAACAGATTTTTATCTCATTCACTTTTTAACAGAGTGGTGGAGTTTATTTGTATTCTAATCTAAAAGGATGTGATGGAGAGCGGGTATATTATGATGGTTGTAGCATGATATTCAAGAATGGCGATTTAATTGGTCAAGGTGATCAATTTTCATTGGATGAAATTGATGTTGTCACAGCCACAGTAGACTTAGAAGATATTAAAACACATCGTAGAAGTCCGAATTTTGGTTTTCAGGCATCCTCAAGTCCTGCATATCCGAAATTTGATGTTGATTTTGCATTGTGTCATCCAGAGAATAACTTATACATTCCTGACTCACCAGTTCTTAAAGCAAGGATACATAAAGCTGAAGAAGAGATATCATTAGCACCTGCGTGCTGGTTATGGGATTATTTAAGGAGATCTGAAATGTCCGGATTCTTTTTGCCATTAAGTGGCGGTAAGTTCATAGAAAATAAAACAAGTCAAATACTGTAAAATATGAGATTAGCCTCATAATATCTCTAAAATACGATCTGATGGAGATCTGATGTTGTTTGCTGTAGTTTTTTATTTATTTCAGGAAATTTCAAAGTATAATGTAACTTAAGTAGGGTTTTTAATGCTTGAAATAGGAGCTTTGGTGATCACTTTTAAGTTCCTTGGCAAACCAGTTGAAGAAATAAAGAAACAATTCCCGATATAGCCAGTTAATCTCTTATGCTGTATAGATAAGCATTAAGCAATGAACAACGAGGAATAACGATACGATATTTAAGCTCTTCCCAATAAAGAATCTGATCTTCAATAAAGTTCTAAGCATAGACGTATGACTATTTTATATCTATACATCTTTGCCGATATGATTATGGTCAGGCCTCTTTAATAAAAAATTTTCTCAGACCATGTTTGTAGGATATTCAAACAAGCACTCTAGTGAGAGGAGGGCACTTATTTGAACATTTACAGTAAATGAATATGCATCTTTAACTGAGACTACATACTCATAGATCTTTTGCCAAACTTTATAATTATGTTGTAGTATGGATATTTTTACAAAACTTATGTTGTGTTGCAGGTATTGACAGTTCAGCTACAGCTTGTATAGTAGCATCAATGTGTCGTCTTGTTTGTACTGCTGTCCTACGTGGTAACATCCAAGTATTGAGTGATATACGAAAAGTAACTCGTGATTCTTCATATGTACCTACTGACCCAACAGAGCTGTGCAATAGAATATTTGTGACTTGTTACATGGAGACACAAAATTCGTCACATGAAACTAAGGAGAGGGCTCAAAATTTGGCAAGAGACATTGGTAGTCATCACTTAGGTAAGTGTATTTTCAACACATGTGTTAAGGATACAGTGTAGGAAACAAGGTGTGCTCCAGAAACAGCTAATTTATTCCATTTTCGAATTACTTTACTTCAAAAAATGGACAATATGATATTAAATTTTAATACTCTCACCCACAGTGACCTGACATAACTTTACCTTGAATATTGTGTTCCAATTGTTTATTTGACCTGAAACTCTATCATCTTAATAAAGACATATTTCAAACACTGAATAATGTGTGTATGCAAATCATATTTATGTGCTTAGGTTTAACTTTCACTTGGTTTGGTAGGCTACTTTCAATATCGTATCTTTGATTTTGAGACTTGTGGTGTTGTCACTGTTTCCATGGACCTTAGTACTAACTGAATTAATTTTCCTACCATTTTTGCTCCCAGTGATTTTTGCTTCTTAAATGTTTATACAAAATCCTTAAAACTTAATATTTGCAGAAGGAGTAATCCAATCAATTTTTAGATAATTAAATAGAACTCTTCTTCACACTGCTGCATTCAGTTGCCAAATTATCTTTTCTTACACACATCATAATTGACACTACATATCAAGTCAACTAAATTACATAGACTATGGCACCGCCTGCAAAAACTACATGACCCATTTGAATGTTAAGATGGTACATGACCCATTTGAATGTTAAGATGGTACATGACCCATTTGAATGTTAAGATGGTACATGAACCATTTAAATGTTAAGATGGTACATGGGCAGCATTGTGATGATTTATGTCCAACTCCATATCAGAGTATATTCTTCTATTGTTTCAGATTAATCTTTTCTTACAGGTATTGTAATTGACACCGCTATTAAAGCGATAATGGGTATCTTCACAACTTTTACAAAGAAATCCCCTCGTTTTCGGGCACATGGTGGATCCACAATTGAAAATTTGGCTCTTCAAAACGTCCAAGCTCGAACACGTATGGTTATGAGTTATCTATTTGCGCAGTTGTCATTATGGTCAAGAGGTTTGCCCGGATCACTGTTGGTTCTTAGTTCAGCAAATGTGGACGAAAGGTAAAATGAACTTTTATTAGCAACCTTTCTGTTTTTAGACATAGATATTTTGTGACTCCATTGTAATTGTGTTGTCCAACGATAAGTGTATAAGATACATAAAATTCCAGAGAATTAGGAGTATATGGAAAGAGACTTAAGAAACATATACGAATAAATGTAATATCGGTGATCGGAATAAGAGTAAATAATCACTGTGGAGGAGAGATATTTGAGCACAGCCTTATAAATTTTTGTTGACGTTAGAAAAAAATTGATGACGTCAGCAAATATTTTTTTATTTAAAATATTTATTATATATTAGTAATATTATCATACCAAGTTTCATGACTATATGTGCTGCCAATCCAGAGTCTGCCTCCTAGCTGAATCAACCTCTCAAAAACCTGGCATAAATAATGGAAGACATACCCTATGGATACTTGTGTATATAGCCTACACACATATCTTATAAACATATAGCCTATGTACATATAATATACATAAAGCATATTTACATGATATATATACATATTGTTTAGAAAAGGGGACACCGGAAACCTTGCTATTAATGAAATATATCACTATGACAATATAGGAACACTATATTATGTACCATGATATATAATGTATTCGAATTATTTCGTTCTCATATGCTAGGTTTAACTAATGTTTGGTTCAGCGAACTACTTTTAACACCTTACCTTTGCTTTGCTCTATTTCAAGCACTGAATTTAAGCAAGGTTTAACCCTATTTGGTATGCCTCCTCCACCCTAAGATCTCCGGAACCACATGTGTTACGTCGAAATTCGGCATGGAAATGCAGGTAATTCTTGTGAACTTCATGTGGCTTTGATGACGTCACAATGACATCGCAAGTCAGGTGACATTGTCAAAAACAAAAGGTTTGTAAATTTAATTAGTAATTTCTTTAATAGAAATGAAAAAGTAAATTTAACCTTTGCATTGCATTATATCCTATATACCATCTTTCCTGGAAATAAGAAGGTCACATGGTCACTGCAACTAAAGATATTGGCTATTATCCAAATAATCCTAATCTTAAAATCTGATCACAATGGCAAGTCTAGTAATACGAAATTTTATGACGTCAGCGTGATTTTTGACATCATGTCAGGGTTTTTTTTCATTTTTTTGTTTTCATGATGAAAGTAACAAAATTTAAGAACTAAATTTAAATTTTCTCTTTTTATTACAGCTAAACAGAACGATAGAGAGAATCATGTAATATATAATAAAATCTTTTAGAACATCATACAAATTTTACAGGGATACTCTAATGAGATTATTATTATTACATTAAAAGATATATCTAAACAATAATAGTTTTTTAAAATAACAGTAAAACAATTATTTCACTTTTACCCCCTGTTGAGAGCAAGTAAGTACAAGTAGATAAAAAGTTATTATTGAATCAGTCGCGGGTCATTATACCCCCGTACCAAATAGGGTTAAGATGGATGTTCAATAATAGTAGAATGAGAGTCGTGTTCATGCAGACCACCACTAAATCTCATATTCAGTCCTTTTAACATGTTACAAACTTGCATGAATTATACTTATTTATGACACAAATAAATTAAGATAATTTAGCTGCATAAAAGCTGTGTGAAGATTCATGACATCTATAGTGAATCCCTCCCATTATGGTGTATGGTATACTTGAAATCCCTCCCAGTATGGTGTATGGTGTACCTGAAATCCCTCCCACTATGGTGTATGGTGTACCTGAGATCCCTCCCATTATGGTGTATGGTGTGCCTGAAATCCCTCCCATTATGATGTATGGTACCTGAAATCCCTTCCATTATGGTGAATGGTATACTTGAAATCCCTCCCATTATGGTGTATGGTGTACTTGAAATCCCTCCCATTATGGTGCATGGTGTACCTGAAATCCCTCCCATTATGGTGTATAGTGTACCTGAAATCCCTCCCATTATGGTGTATGGTGTACCTGAAATGTTCTCTTTATTGTTTCATAGTCTGCTTGGTTATGTACATTCTTTATTGTTTCATAGTCTTCTTGGTTATATGACGAAATACGATTGTTCAAGTGCTGATCTTAATCCTATTGGTGGAATAAGTAAAATTGATCTTCAGAAATTTGTTTTTTATTGTGTTGAGAAATATGATTTTACATCATTGATTGGTATATTAGGTGCTCAACCAACAGCTGAGTTGGAACCTTTAAAAGAGGGCCAGATACAACAAACAGATGAGGTTTGTATTATCAATCCCCAGTCCTTATTTTAAACTTAGTATGTACAACAAATAATCACCCTGGAAGTGGGATTTTTGAGCATAGCTTCAGACTTTGTATGCTCAAAATGCACTCTACCACAGTGATTATTTGCTCTTATTTCTCTCCATACGCAGATATCGGTTAAAAACTAAAGTGAATGGTCAGATGAGGTTTGTTTTCTCCATACACAGATATCGGTTAAAAAAATAAAGTGAATGGTCAGATGGGGTTAGTTCTCTCCATACGTAGATATCGGTTAAACAATAAAGTGAATGGTCAGATGTGGTTAGTTCTCTCCATACTACGTAGATATCGGTTAAAAAATAAAGTTTGTATAATTGAAAAAGTATAGGCGCATGCGCCTTTGAAACTCGCATTTTCAGGTGCTTGCGCTTATACACGGGGTAATATGATGTATGAGCTCATATTGTATAGAGAAATGTTCTACCCGCTTATACACGGGGTAATATGGCGTATGAGCCCATATTGTATAGAGAAATGTTCTACCCGCTTATACACGGGGTAATATGGTGTATGAGCTCATATTGTATAGAGAAATGTGCTACCCGTTCTACCGTCACTGTACGGTACATCTTTTAATTTTAGGAAGATATGGGTTTAACATATAAAGAATTATCAGTTTTTGGTCGTTTACGTAAAATCCAAAAGTGTGGACCGTACTCAATGTTTACAAAGTTACTGACAGATTGGGGCCCCTCAATATCTCCATCAGTAATTGCTGATAAAGTGAAACTGTTCTTTAAAAAATACGCTATAAATAGACATAAAATGACCGTGGTCACACCAGCATACCATTGTGAATCTTATGCACCTGACGACAATAGGTAAGAATTCTTTGCATTTATGGAGAAAAGGTAAACCACAACTAGATAATAATATACAGGGGACTGGTGATCGTTTTTTCTGCGCAATATTATCAGATCGCTGGCCAAATGTTTTTTGATTTTGCCAACTCGAAACTGACCGAGTATCGGCGAAAATGAATTTTTTCTATGAGGGGAGAAGTGGAAACTTTATGGAGAATTTGATTTCTGCGGGGGTTTGACCACTAAAAGTTCTGGAAACTTCTTTTGACATAAGTTAATTTTCTACGAGACTTTCACCTTGAATCTTTTTTGGCATCCATTATGTATTTTAGGGAAGCTTCTTGCTTAACTAACAAGTGATAATTAAAAGGATATTTTTTTAGAATTAAGTACTGAAGAGTTTTATATTTAACCTTAATCCCTTTGTTAATTAGAAATATGATATCTTTAATGGTTATTCCAAATATCGTAATAGAAAGCAATCATATGTTTTTATCTTTCCAACATAAAGCACTAATTTATTTTGTTTATTTTATTTTAGATTTGATCTGCGTCCTTTTCTTTATCGCACAAGTTGGCCATGGCAGTTTCGTAGTATAGACCGAGCGGTAAAGTCGGCTAATATTACGCTAGCCTCGGCTCCAGTTGATCGATCACGTGGAGAGCAATCACGGACATTTGGTATGTTATTTCAAATCTTTAAACTTTATACCTTGTCACCTTATAGAAATCGAGTGGGAGGTGGATGGGTAGGTTAATTAATGTATACCATCTTGATGGGCTGTATATAACATTGTTTCAGGCTACAAAGCAGTGTTCATCTGTTTTTCTTGGAACACTAGTTTTATGAAGTAATTCAAAAAATATATATTTCCTTGTTTAAACTGATAACCAATTCTAGAATCTTTTCTATTGGACAAAGTGTGCTCACAAAGAATAAATAATAGATCTCACGAGGAAAAAATATATTTTCATTTTAGAAATTGTAAACGTAACGTCCGCGTCACCTGATCTATCTTCACATGGTTTTCCAACAATGGCACCGTTAAACAATGCTAGTGAACACGTGTCTAACCATATGACTAACCAATATAATAAAAGAGTAAAACTTGAAGAAGAACGATGAAGTTGAAAAATAAAATATCATGCAATTGATTGGTTTCTTTAGTACGAACAATCCAATCCATTTTACGATAGTTGATTCGTTACTCTTCTTTGTAAACTTTAAAAACTGACACGTGGTCGAGCGAGTAAGCCAGTTAACAAGCGAAGGTGGATACGTGAAGTCTCTAAGTTACAGTGTGGGACAAACTTGTTGGAGGTGATAGTTTTATTAGTCGATGTTTCGAATATTACTGAATATCTGATACTATGTTGAATTCATAGAACTTCCTGCGGTGAAGAGCGTTGGGTTAATATTAATTGGTTTAAAGATTTGCTGTCTATATTTAAAAAGAATTTTATTTATAGTGTCTCCAACAGGTACTTCATAGTGAAACTTCAGTGTGTGACCATGAAGTGCCCACTGGACACAATTATTATTATATTTGATAGTATGAAGCCACAACATGAATACTAGTCCTTTTCTAATCTCATAACGCAGTGTTTAATTAATTCACACCTACGTATAAGTGTGATTGTCGCGGTCAGAACATTTTTATTTCACTGGATTTATGACCAATCCTAAATTTTTAACTGAAATTGATCAGGGTGTGGGCATTGTAATGTCGTATATGTTGTAAAAAATAAATATAATTTCATTATTGCCGCTTTTAACTTATTTTTTCATGGTATTAATTTAACCCCCTAATTTATGCAAACAAAACAGTTTTGCTTTCGAAAACACAAAAGCCAGTAGCCTAGAAAGCCATCTGAAGAATAGTCTGGTGAAACCAAACTGAACCCCTCCTTTTTTTCTTTTCCTTTTTACAGCTGACGTGCTGGAGAAAAAAGATTTAAAGAAAGAGCGCCCTAAGCAGTTTGAATTCGCAAGGTGAAGAATGGAAGAGCTGGAGAGTGGTTGTTTAATAATTTTTAGTGCTTGTCATTATTTACAAGCGCTTAGCATGTTATCTACTGTGGTCTGTGCTTCTAAGACTCCCATTGTTTACAAACGAAACAGACTGCCCAACAAAACTAAAAGTGCAAGAAAAGAAAGCTCTCAAAGAGGACTCTAAATTGGAGCCCTCGAAGAGATCTTTGCTTATAATCTCTATAGGGGTTGGGGGTTGTTAGGGTTAGGGCTAGAGTTAGGGTACTGGATCTGGTGCTCGTTTGGTCGTATATAGATACAGAAATGCACTGTTTGGTCGTATATACGTCTTTATTCCAAACGAATTATTTTTGACTCAGGGGAGAGTTTAAAGGTTGGAAGTCCTTAGTCCTGTCTGAAAGGAGACCGTAAAAGTAAAAATATTGCCAATTACGAAACTTGCAGTGTCATTTTAGGTGGAAATATTACTGGGTGCCGCAAGGAATTTAAGCAAAATACACTAGCGAAAACCAGAAGTCAAATCCACTAAAACTTACAGTTTGTGACAATAAAATAAACCAGTTGGGAGGCACTTTCTTAGAACCAAGCAGAATTATGTTAATACTGGAACGTGGTTGGTTAAAAAAACCATTTTGATCGTATTTTTTTGGAAAAAAAACCCCGCAACGTGATTAGTTAACTAAGTACTTCATTGTTTAATACTCAAATATGATTGGGTAAAAAAAGGTTTTGCGTTTTCTAATTCCACTTTCATCGTCGATTTACAGCTCTTCACTTCTCATCTGCTTGCTGCTTCCAGCTCTCCACTGCCAGATAACATTTTGTGATGGCGCAACAAATGCTTATCTACTCTGTCCTGTACGGTGTTGCACAGATTATTCTCGTGCGATACAAACATGTCACCTTTGTTTTTTATCTCACTTTCCTGTATTTTTCAAAAGTTCCGTGAGTGGTATTGTTCTCCAACGTAATGATCGGCCAAGTGAAATGGCTTAAATTATTTTTTTCTCCCTACTTCCTGTTCTCCTTCTCCTGCTTATTCACTGTCTATTTCATCTTGTCCTTCTACTGATATGTCATCTTCTTGATCCTCATCTTCACTTTCTTTGGATTCATCGTTAGCAGGTTCTGTTTTCTTCGTGAATATGCTTAGAAAAGACCTCCTCTTCTCTCTCTGCCGCATCCTTTTCCTCTTCTAAACTAAATTCTTTGCTTTTGTCTTCACTACTTGACTCGTTAACCTTCAACCCATGACACGTTCTCTTCAATCTCGATATCTGATCTATTAACTGCTCGTTCTTCTCCTGCATACTCTGCTTTTATTCTATTCAACCTTTCAAACTCTTTATAAATAATATGCTCTTTGCTTCCATATTGATCTGGAAGAAATTAATGAATACATCGTTGCAAACAATGATATATGTGCAGCCATTCGTACCGTGATAGCAATATTATTATTATTATTATTAACACTTTATTTTACATGGGTAAAGATACAGTAGTCAAACTATAAAGTTAACTATTTA
>JAULBZ010004188.1:0-15131 GCA_032360805.1 Neoturris breviconis | reverse complement strand
AAAAATAGTCTTTCAATGGTATTTGTGTGTTATCGGTATTGTGAGGACTGTTATTTACATGGTTTTGATCAGTTTTATTGTAATTTTGGGGTGGTTTTTTGTAATATTTATGTGATTGCTTGTAGGTTGTGATTCCGACCATATATTACCATAATTTTACACGACCCGTCTATCTATAGCCTTGAGAATGATATTATTCGGATTATCGGTTCTGGTGTTTTCTTCAACTCACTAACTCACTAACTCACCAACTCACGACTCACTGATTATCCACACTCCTTTTATAATTAATCATAGAAGTTTAACCAATCAGTCAAGATACCTATATTTTTTGATCAAAACATTTCTTTTTTTAGTTACAATGCACTTGGAACGTCTTTTCTTGAAACACGCAAGTATAAAAAATCTTCATTGTGTATCGATTTATTGATTAATCTTATACATTAAATCATCATCAGGTGTCAATGATGCTTTATTCAAGGTTTAATATAAGAACAAATAATTGCTGTGGATGAGCGAATTTTGAGCATAGTTTCAGACTACAAACACCTGAAACTATGCCCAATAATCCCTCCTCCAGTGTGTATTACTTGTTCCATTTTACACTTTTTAATCATGGCATTCTTCTTGAATAATTTAATATAATTTTGTAGATTATTCCATGAAATAAGAGACTTGTTCAAAGTCCGCAAGAAAGACGCTAGAACAATGTTGTTCCACATTGTTCTAGTGTCTTTACTGCTGACTTTGAACAAGTTTTTGCCCACTGGGTAATGACTATGGAGGAATACCTATCCAGGGATTTTTCATAATGTGATTACCGTTGTACTAAATTTCATTTTAGAATAGAATGATTAGTATAATAACATAACTATGTCATTTGGGGGTGTTGCGTCTCGCGTATTTATGGATGATATCATATTTCAACGCCTTTGGCTTGAAAAGCAAAAAGAACGCCTTAAAAATTGTAACGAATCAGATGATGATGATGACGATGATCCCAATTCAGATGTGCGGAAATTATTTCCAAAAAAACCTGGAAAAACTGACGCAAAGAAAAAAAAAATAATAAATGTGACAAAGAATGAAAATCCAGAGTGGTTAGCTGTATTTGTCGGTGTATTTTTTGTTGCTGGTGTAGCTGGTATTGCATCATATCAAGCATATCGTTTAGATTATAAGAATGACCTCTCACACGTGAAATTTCATTTTAATGACATAGCAAGTGACACTCCTATAAATGCAAAATATTACAATGAAATTCAGTTACCGAAAAACTTGATTCCGAAATCATATGTTTTATATATACATCCAAATATTTCCGCTAAGAAATACGATGGTCTTGTGAAAATAACTGTGGATTGTAAGAATGAAACTTCAATGCTTGTTTTACATTCTATAAAGCATAAAATTACCAAGGTTGAAATAAAGTCGTCCAAAGATAACAATTTAATCAAAATAAAACAGACATTAAGAAACAGCAAGAGAGGAATGATACAGATAGAAATGGATAGACTATTTAAAAAAAAACATGTTTACGAGATTTTCATTAGTTTCAGTAATAAACTTGCATATGATTCAAACAATGGTATTTACTTAACTAATTACAATGATGGCTATGGGAAGAAACAGTAAGTTAAAAAGTCTTTTTTGGTTGATATATTTAATTTTTTAATTCCTGCACCAAAATTTAGTGTACTTACACAATTGTCGTTCTTCAAAAACTAGATTTCCTTTAATTGATAAGCCAATTCTCCAGTTTAACCAAGTACTTGTTATAGCTGACTACCATTACTTATAAGAATTGTGACAAATGGATGGTATATGCTTTCTTACTTTTTACACTATACAGTAACTTAAAGCACGAATCCATTACCAGTCTATCATTCTTATAGTAAGTTGTAATAGTGGATAATAATATTAGGCAAAACATTTGGTGCGAAAAACATAATAAGACATTACATTGGTAGGAAACGACAACACACGGCAGGCATGTGATGTCATTTTCTACCAATGGAATGTCTTCTTTCGGATTTCACGCTAGTTTGTTTGCGTTAAGGCTTAACCAATCCGAAATCATAGCAGGAACGTTGATTATAGATTATAGTGTTTACTACTATACCTCTGCAGTTAGGAATTTAATTTGGGCAGCCACTTAAAATAAAAATGGGTTTTTGAGTGCCCAAGTTAAGGATGGTGTCTAACTTATAAAACCTATTACCCTTGTTCAGTATTTTTAGTATCTAGAAAACTATATATATTTTCTGAAGCGTAAGGAAATGCTCTACACTACTAGCATATTTGCTGTTGAATTCAGTTAACTCAAAAAGAATAAAATTATATTGAGAATGTTGTGTTTTTAGCCTGCCAAATAAAGTTTGGATGGACTATTACTATCACATTGCAACAGCGGAGGCATGTTTTTTTTATTAGACCATGTTTCCAAAGTGCTACCATTTGAAATAAGTTACCAGCATTCGAGGCAATATTAGGACTCACCAAATACTTTTCGATTTCGTCCTCTCGTGACCAAATTTCAGGCAAAAAAAGTGTGGTACTGTCCTGAAATCTGGTGTCAGCATTCTAGTATTATGGTCATCATCGTCATTGTCATTATTATTGTCATACAAAGTAAAGGCCTAAAGGCCTTTTTTCTTCTCTATTCATAAATAACAGTGTTTGAAATGAGTACAATTATTCACTGCAGAGGAGAGACTTCCGGCATAGCCTCAGACTTTTTAGCCTGCAGCTCAAAAATCATAAATTACCCCTACATGGTGAATTCCCACCCTTACCGCGATCACTGAACGTATTCAATATCCAAAATCTATTAATAACCTTTTTAAATACTAAAACAGTTCATTAGGCAACCCAGGATATCTATTGATTCAGATAAATCCATAAATCCATACAAATGATGACAAGAACAAGAGTGGAAAATAGCGTCATGAGCTGTGCTAAAAATAGTTTGAATGAGTATAAAAATAAATAATTAATAAATAAATAAAAACGTCTCAGGTACTTAACCTCAAAGAAATCAATCGACTGCAAGTTTGCAAAAATAACTCCCTCTTCACACAAATACCAAATACACCAATTCACACCCCTGACATATTACACCATAAAATAAATTGTTGAGAAACAAAAGGATGAACAAAAACATTTCAAGCACTTATTTGAGCAAAAACGTTGTAAAAAACCTAAAATTGGAATAGAAAATTATGCGTGTACTGTCAGCGTATAGGCAAGTATATTCGCCACAGAACCAGTCAACTTAAACACCTTAAAGAGCTTATAGTCTTAAGCTATGCTACCTGAAACATTATTTCAGAGATATGAATATGACACGTGATCCATGGATATCTATATCCATAAATTACTCATCATACCCATACCTCTAATTTATCATATTTTCATTATGATTACTTTTAAATTGATTCTGTGAGTTAGCTTCGAAAACATGCATAGGAAGATTGTTTCAGTTGTTTGCGATCCTGTTTGAACAGAAATGTAATCTAGTCGATGTTTGTCAGGAATGTTTTTCAAGTTTGAAAGAGTAACCACATGTATGTGATTTGTGACAAGAAAAAAAATAGAGAACGCTGTGGTCACTTGGATAAAAAAAATGATGTTTTTAATATATTTTTATTCTTTTCTAATTAATTGAATTAAACAGCAAATAATTCTAGTTGTGTAGAGCATTTCCTTACACTTTAGAAAATGTATACTTTTGTAGGGAGGAAAGAATGTATTTTTCAAGATATTATTTAAAATACTAATCATCGGTTTATATGTTTTGTACGTTGGACACTCTCCTTATTCTGTAATACTTGAAATATGGCTTAGTGTAATAGGCCAGATGAACTTTATTTAGTCAACAATAGCATACCCAATTCAAAACAATGATGGTTGGATGATATTTTAGCATAAACTTGAAAATTTTGCTCAGATCTACCCAGACATGCCCAAAAACACTTAATGCACTCAATTTGGCCTAGCTCTTCCACAGACCTTAATGCCTCTTTCTCCCCTTTAACTGAGAGTTAGCTTATTTAAGTTAAAAACACATAGATGTACTACTTTGAAATAGTTACTAAGTAGATTGTAAACGCTAGCTTATGGTTATAATTTCCATACTGGTGGTCGAAATAATAGCATATAATCACTGTGGAGGAGTGATATTTAAGCCTGAAACAATGCTAAAATATGACTCCTCCGCACTGATTCTTTACTCTTATTTCCACCACTGACAGTGTTATGCTCACATTATGGAGAAAGCCAAAAGAAGACATTCAATTGGTAGAAATTGACGTCACACCATGTGCGACGGCAATTTCTACCAATGGAATGTCTTTATTTGGCTTTCACCCCAAATTTGTTCGCCAAGTAGAAATCAATGTTTAGTAAATATCACATGTTAGAATGATAATGAAGCACATCCTTTAATAATACTAGGATCAATTTCTTTCATCAATCTGATCAATCCTAATCAAACTTGAACAATCCTTACTTTTTTGTGATGAATGAATTTGTCAGTTTTAGCTTGTATCAATCTGGAGCTCCAATTTGTTTATACATGCAATATTATGGCTTCCTCTAGCCTAGGAAAAATGTTGTGCAAAACCGAATCAGTCTTACTTGCCTCGCTTGTTGCAGAAAAAATGTTTTAGTATGAGTGGTACAGAATTTGAATAAATGAGATCCATGATAGGATTGATTTCCGATCAATCTAATTATTCTCATTCAGATGAATCAAATAGAGAATGATCAATCTGAGTTGATCGGAGCTAGTTCGGATTGCTGAATGAAATTGACTCTTAGTATTAGTTGTCAATAACCATAGAATTTCTTTTTTCTATAATTCATTGTTTACAAAATACTACAAGTAAAAATACGTGATGGACGTACCCCCGTAAGGCACGGTGAGTAATATCGTCAGGAATACAGCCATCTAAACAAAAAATGATGATGGTAAAATATAGAACTAAAAACATATAATAATTTTTTAAAAAAATGAACTAAAAAGACGTTATTGAGTTTATTCCAAGTTACAAGAATAATGAAACATTGAAACGATCAGTGTCGCAATGACACTATGCAATGACACTATTTACATTCACAGTTTGTATTATCATCAAAGATGATATCACCATACAAAAGGATACAAACTAAAAATGATTCTTTAAAAGAAAGAACAGAGATATTTATTGTGGGAAAATTATCAAAAAGGTATTTTGAAAGGAGGAGAAAGTAGGGAAGTGCAAGCGAAAATACTCAGTTGACTCGATGGCATTAGTACAGCAATTACACATATGATCATCTGAGTCGAGGAAATTGTATCAGGAACCATAGCATCAATTTTTTACTGCCTATCTATTTGATAGGAGTGCAAATACTCTTACCTTTGTATCACTTTCAATCTAAGAATCATGTTATAACTTTTAGTGCGATGGTATCAACATTCTTCGAGCCTTCACTTGCAAGAGGTGCATTTCCTTGTTTTGATGAACCTGAATTAAAAGCAACATTTAAAATCATCGTTCTTCATCCAAAAGAAGGGAAATGTAAAGCAATTTCCAACATGCCAGTCGACAAAAAGGTAGGGAATCCTGATTATGACTTATTTTGTTCTTTCTTTCTTAACTAATAATTATAAGAATTGAAAAATTAGGATAACAACAATAGTTGTCAATGTTCGAAAATAAAAGCAAATGATCACTCTGAGGGAGAGATGTTTGAGCATTACTTCAGGCTTTCTACCCTGAAGCAATACTCAAATATCACTCCTCCACAGTGATTATTCTACCTGAAGTGAAACCTAATTAATTGGCTTATTAATATCTCTTATTCAGGTTACATTTGGCGAGAAAATGATTGAAACACATTTTAAAGAGACACCTTTGATGAGCACGTATTTAGTGTTTTTTACTGTCACTGAATACGTTTTCGTAGAAAGCAAAACAAACCGCGGTGTGAAGGTACGACATCTTTTTTTTTGTATAAGTTCTTATTCTTGTGCAGCAACATTTCTTGGTTGAGTAAGACCATATACTGAAAAGCTTGTATAACTTCAAATAAGCAGTGTGGAGAAGTTTTAATATTACACTGTATCCAGTCATGCGTTGTATATATACAAAATATCACGAATAAACTACCTTCATATAAACCTTCATTATGCTTAACGCAGCCTAAATCTTCAGTATGAAATCTCTGTTTTTTTCATTGCTTTCATATTACGTGTTGATTATATATACCACAAGTGAAGTGAGACCCGATTTAGCCACCTCCATCGACGATCGGATAGATCATCTCTCTTTGCGAAGTGTCCAGGCATTAGCATTGAGAGTCGGTATACACTGCTGATGAGGGCAAATTAGCTGAGTTCGAGCATGCGCAATGACATTTACTATATATACAATATGCTAAACCAATCAGCATGGTTGCTTTCTTTTGCACTCATTTTAAACCCCAATGTATTCGTAATGTAAAATTCAAAATTAATTTTTAAAATTTGTAAAGGTGAATTTACATCGCATGTCTTCTTTTGTCTTTTGTGCAAATGTTTTTGCCTAGTGTAAATTCACCTTAAATTGGACATTATATGCGCATAGGTATGGTACTGATATTAAATATACAATAAAAATGTATTTTGTTGTCTATATTCTCTCTCTAGACAAGTGTGTATTATCCCGACGGTCGCGCTCGTGAAACAGAAGTAGCCAATAAAGTTGCTCCATTGTTTGTTGATTTTTATGAGGAAACATTTGGTGTGAAATTCAGTCTCCCAAAATTAGGTTAGTTTTACCTTTTATATTATGTACTTGAAGTAATGCTGTTCCAACATTTTCTTCATATGACTGGAGTGTTTCCAGAGATTGTACGTTAAGTGAAAATTATTTTAAGTTCATAGAGATACAAATACATAGGAATCAATCACCTATGAACGAGTGTTTTGAGTGTATGTATTTTCCAGATTTGAAGCTGAAAATTATACTCATAAAACACTCTTCTACGGGTGATCTCTAGCAGCTATTTCCAGACTTTTTAGTTAAGTAACATACATTATAGCCCAAAAATCTTGGAGGATGAAATTTTAGCAGAAAATTTATTATTTTTGGACACTTGCTGAGAATTCTGGCAGAAAAAAATTCAGATATTTTAAGACCTTGGAAAAATGTTTGGACTATCAATTTAGGCATTATTTTCGGCAAATAAAAATAAATATTTATATCAACGAAATAATCCAATATGACCCATAAAACCTTACTTGATAAGGTATTAGGTGTTTAGAAAATCCTAAAATCTTGTTAGACCTTGCATACATTGATTATGGAATGCATAATATAAGGGACAAGGATAAAGATAAGGAGAATTTAAGCAAAGGCATATGTACTCATTCCATGAATAATTTTCAAACTAAACCAAAGATTTGTGTAGGAAATAATTCCGGACAGTTCCAAGAAAAGCTGAAAATTTGTCCTGCTAGAATTGGTTTATTATATACTATCAAATCCTATTTGGAGACAATTTTAGCTGGCAATAAAATATGCAAGTTTAATTGATAGAATTATATCATTGTACATTTTATTATAATTTCAGACCTTATTCCTGTTATAATGATGAATTCTTTGGCTGATGAAACATGGGGTGCAATCATTTTCGAAGAAACAGCTCTTCTGTATGATTCATCTTCTGGATCTGTAACTCAATTAGAACTAATTGTTTCAACTATCGCTCATGAATTCTCTCATCAGGTATATTCTTGTTACATTGAAGTTCCATTCTGAAAAGCTCTGAACTATGGAAACCACAACAGTGAGAGACATCTATACGAAGTAAAGTTTTGATGTATTATTACTATCACTTTGCAACCTGCTTTTCTTAGTTGCTACCATTTTGAAATTTGCTACTAACATGCAAGGCGATGTTTTAGAAGGACTCGCCAAAAATGTTTTGATTTTGTCCACTTGGGTTCGAGTCTCGGGCAAAAATGGTCCAAATTATGTTTTCAACATAATGAACTGGATAGGAGGCATTCTGAAAATTTGGTTATGGTATTTGAGGAAATATTACCAGACTGCTGCCCCTGTTTTTTTGTTTGATCTAGTCAATTTGAGACTGAGTATCAGCGATTAAGGGATATTTTCAAAAGTTGAGAATGTTTTGAAAATTTGAATTCAATGAGGTTTTGACCACATTCAGTAAGAGGTTAGTTGAATGGTTATACCTAATGGCTAAATACAGTTGAAATAGTTGAAAATGTAAGTTATATAAATTGAATATGTAAAAGTTTTAGATTTCTATGAGACTTTGACCACATTTAATAAAAGCTTTGCCCAGAGGTTATACTCAAAAGTTAAATAGATAACTGATTATAAGGGTTTGACCAGAATTACATTTGGAGTTACAAAATGTTTGAAAAATAACTTTTCTATCATACTTTGTTGCGTAAGTTAAGGTTAAAACCAGGCCTGGCACAGGATTGTGGGGTTTGGAGTAGAGCCATGAAGAAACCCTTGTCCAATCCATGCTAGCATGGAAATGGATGTTAAACGATGATGATGATGACAATAGATGATGGATGATGATTGTGACCACATTTGACCAAATATGATTTTGTTTTTATGATTTTAGTTGAATCTTTTGAATCCTTTTTATATGAGAATTATAGCAGAATATTTTTTCTATGGGACTTTGACCATGCATCTTTTTTGGCAGACATTTTGTATTGTAGGGAAGCTTTTTCCTAAATCTTTGGAGATATAAATTTAATGATACATGTATCATATCCTGTACACATACAGCTTTTATTTAGCCTATAAAGGTAGCTTAATATATAATCTTTTCTCTTTATTTAATAATTAAATTTAAACATATATGATTTCTAAATGTATTGACATTCTCTATGTTTATTTAGTATATAAATAATGATATAATAATGTGTGTATGCAATTCATGGGCATGGTTTAACTTTCACTCGGTTTGGTGGGCTACTTTCAATACCATGGCTTTGATTATTTTTTACTTCTGTGTAATCTTCAGTTGATATATTAACTTTCGTAATTAAATATTCATCTATAAGTTTTTTTCTAGTTTCTTAGAAATAAGAGAAAATAATCACTGTGAAGGAGTGAATTTTGAGAATTAGCTACTGTCTGTTTTGCTCAAGAATCACTTCTCCATAGTGATTGTTTGTGCTTATTTCAACCACTGATTAATATGTATTTTTTTTCTTACTAGTGGTTTGGAGATCTTGTTACACTGAATAATATGTTGTTTTTTTCCTACTAGTGGTTTGGAGATCTTGTTACACTGAATAATATGTATTTTTTTTCCTACTAGTGGTTTGGAGATCTTGTTACAATGACCTGGTGGACCGATCTTTGGTTAAAAGAATCATTTGCTGCATATTTGCAATATTTACCTATACAGAAATATTACCCATCGTGGGATTTACAAACAAAATTTTATTCCAGTGAAATAAATTCAGCATTGTGTTTTGATGCAAGTGAATTCACACATCCAATTCATTCAAACATAACTGATCCTGTTGTATTGAGAAGTACCTATGATGCAATCACATATCAAAAGGTTGGTTAAGTCATAATAAAGTATAGATTTGCATAAGGTGATGTAACAAGTGGTTTCAGCTTATCTTAGCTACCACAAACTCAAGGGTATAAATATTCGACTGTTTCAGGGCTTAATTCTGATACTTGTATTGTGACCATACAAAATTAATCCTGGTTCCATGTCCCAAACAATTTGCCTTGTGTAAGAAGTGATTTGCGGATCTTGCCGAATGAGCTACAGGCTTTCGGATCACTGTGGAATGTTATAATAAAAATGATCGAAGTCTAAGACTTAATGTTACATAGGATTACCATATTTATCATAATAATTACCTTTAATTTAATAGTGTGATATTCTGAAAGTCTTTATAAAGAGAAGAGTCTGAATTGTAGTAACGCAGTACTTTTCTGATTTTAATAATGTTGAAGAGTTAAATTAAAATAGATAATGATCTAGCACAAGTAGTATCAGGTACAACTTTTTTGCAGTGACCAGTTTATTATCCTGTTTTCTGCTGTTTTGACCATAAAGCCATGTTGATTGTTAAAGACCACCTTACATGATTTATGTGAATAGTCAAGTATTTTTAAAGCGAATTCCTAAATTGTGCATATGTAGGAACCAACTATTTGATACCTTGTTACTACCCCAGTGGTAAAAATTTGTTGAAAGTCTGCAGTAAGACTGGAATGCATGTGCCATTTTGGATTTTGCTCGAACAATGTATATTTTTCACAACATTGTAATTACTTGTCCTCTTTCTATTTGAAATGTTATTTGATAATAGGGTGCATCTGTTGTTGCAATGTTAGGGAATTTTCTTGGTGAAGCAGCATTCTTTAAGGGTGTTAATGTAAGTTTAAAATTTTTTAAATTTGTAATTTTTGCTTGTCACAGTGAGAAAAAACTTGTTCAAAGTTCGCAGTATAGACGCTAGAATAGCGTGATTTGACGTTGTTCTAGGTCTTTATCACTGACTTTTAACAAGTGGTTGTCCACTGGGTACTTATGGCCATGGTTTGGAAAATATTTATGATTATAAAGAAAAAACTTTACTGAGAACACTTTATCTACAATTAAAAAAATCATAACAGGCCTCTGAATTCATGCCGGTATTCCCCTGTGGAGGAACATCTTTGGAGACTAACTTGCAGCTGTCGTGAATTCAAAGGCCTGTCATAATCTTGATATTGAAATTAAAATTTTATATACATATTTGAAAAATCAACTAGAGATTAAATTCCCTTTTTCAATACCTAACTGGAAGCCGGAACCTTACTTACTTGTATTGAAATTAGAATAGTACTGTAAATTTACACACTTTAATTTTGCCTACCCTGAACTTTGCTCAACTTTAAATTCGCACTTAGAAAGTATGCCTGAAGACAATACAGTATGGCGTCAAATTAACAATAAAGTGACTGGGAAAATCTGAGAATCCTAGAGTATGGTGACAATAAATAAATAAAAGATAAAAAACAAAACCAGAATACTGGTATAATTGGACAGTTTATGTCTTATGATACAGTGATTGTAAAGTGAGAAGTTTGTAGTTCATATTTTTCTCGCTTGTTTCCCAATGTCAATGAAAACTATATGCATGGATTAATTTTCACTCAGTTTTAATTTTGTGTATCTTAGGTCTGCGCGAATTCTAACACCACACATATTATGCAAGTATGGTTAATAACTTTCAGGCCTCTAAATTCACGTCGGCATTCCCCTGTGGAGGAGCATCTTCGGCTGCAAATTAGCCTCCAAAGATGCTCCTCCACAGGGGAATGCCATCGTGAATTCAGAGACCTAAACTTTTTGTTATTTAGATTTATTTGAACAAATATGCATATGGTAATGCTAATGCTGACCAGTTTTGGGAAGCTATTGGTCAGGTATGTAAACATTCCAGCATGTTAAAAACTTTGGTAACAAAGGTCAACTGCTGAATGGTGATCTTGATATCTGGTTTAACTGTTAAGCAGACAAACTCTTTTTGTTTCTATGCAAATTTGTTCTTCATGACCCTTCCTAGTGAGTTCTATTGGACCCTATTAGGGCAGGAATTGGTTATATGCCTGTATTGTTACAAGCTCTACTAAGTTAACCCACTGGTTTTCAGATTATCCTTGACCTGAAATATTTTAAGCGTTATAATCCTATTTTTCATTCTTTAACTTTAGCTACCTTGTCCCTTGAAAGATTGAGAAGGAAACAATGCTTACAGTAAAATAAAAATAAAATATTGAGGCAAAAACAAACAAGATAATTGAGCAGCCTTAACAATACGGTCTAGAAATTGTGTCTATGAGGTAAACGTCTGTTGAATTTAAAATAGTCATAGAGTTGTAAACAATGTAAAAGCTATGTTAAAAATTTAATTTCCCAACACCTTTTTGAAACGATAAAAATGACATTATTACTATTACTATAGTAGGCAATGTAAGAGTCTAGTCGGCAAAAACCTGTTCAAAGTCAGCAAAATAACGTTCAAACAATGTTCAAAGAACTTTGAACAGGTTTTTGCCGGCTGGAAGGAGATATCCCTGAACCACACATTATTACTATTAAAGAATGTGATCTTGGGTACAATGGATGAGCACTGAGGGTATACAAAAAAAGTAGTGAGCAGAATGGATATATATTCTTCAACACAAACAATGCAACAAACAAATTTGTAGTTATACCAATAGTCAAGAACCTTAGCCCTTCCCAATGGACCAAAACTTGTTCAAAGTTTGCAGTAAAGACGCTAAACGTTGTTCTAGCGTCTTTTACTGTGGGCTTTGAACACGTTTTGGCCCACTGGGTTTATTCAGACCACATTGGTCAAGACAACTAAGTTTATACAGCAATATTACAGCAGTCTATCTCATATGGTCTTTGGTATATACATGAGAATGTCCAGTGTTGAGGGATAGTTATATTTAAATTCTATAAATACAAATATATTTGTATTATGTTTGATGGCATCACAATAATGATCTGTATATACAGTTACCATAATGGCAGTAATATTCTCAGACAACATTTTTGCAGATTTTGGGGATATTGGCCAAATAAGTTAAAAATAGGTGCCCATGAAAAGTCAAACCATGAAAATTAACGCCCGAAAAGCCTATTATATTCGAAACGTCAAACTCTTTTAAAATATTCGTTTAGACAAAAAAAAAATGTGGCTTTTATTTATTGATTGCCAAAGATAATGCCTGCAAAAAGGTCTGTTGTGAGCTCGACCGCAAAAATAAATGACTTTGAAATCTTTTTTGGATAGTAGTACACATGGAAATTAATGCCTTTAAGGTACTACTTGGAATGTTGATTAAATAGTACTAGTTTCTTCGTTTTTACTGTGAAAGAGAATTGTTTTAAATTATGAAATCATGACATAGTTAATCGGACTTTTTCTCTTAGGCTGTACCAAAGATCGATGTTGTTTCTTTCATGCACTCATGGGTTACACAATCTGGCTTTCCTCTTATCAATATTACTCGCAATAGTCATGGCCAGCTGGAAATATCTCAGGAACGCTATGTTTATAATTCTAAAGATGGAAACAAAGTAGATTCGTAAGTGCTTGCATGAATTCTCATTTGAAAAAACACAATCTTTTATGAGATATTCATTCTGCAAGATGAAAACTATACTCAAAAAACCCACCTCTACATGCCTCATAGTTAAGTCCTTTTTTGGATCATATCTCACATTAATTCTTCTACTTCTACTCAAGCCTCAAGATAACGGTATGACATCACTTGTGGAGGAGCGTTTTTTATTGCAGTTTTCAGTTGCAAAATTGAAAGCTGTACTAAAAGAAAACTCCTTCACATTTGGTGTCCAACTATTGTCTTGAGGCTAGCTACTTAGAAAAATAGCAAAAATAATAAATAATAGTTTTTGTAGGGAATGAATAAGCGAATTCCTTAGGTTAAAACTATACAGAATAATAGAATATATTTACATTTTAGAGTTTTATGGCAGGTTCCAATATCAGTGAAATATTCATTTACCAAAACTGTTCAAAAGTATACACTTTCATCAATCAGAGGTGAATATTACGACTTCTATTTGTTATATTTGGTTGGTTTTGTTTTCTAAATCGCAGGATGGAAACGGAACGGAAAATGTGCACACGTGGAAATAGATTTAGACATTCCATTGGTAGAATATGACATCACATTTTGTTTGATGTCAATTTCTACCAATAAAATGTCTACATTTCTGTCTAGGCACACATTTTTGATTTCGTTTGTGATAAGGGGAGAAGTAGAGACTTAGAAATTTGACAGACATTTGGTATGTTGGGGAAGCTTGTTCCTCAATTTTTCCAGATGATAAGTGATATTTTTTATAAGAAATAATTTTTTTTGATTTGATTTTGAGCCATAAAACATTAAAATTCAAATTAGAAATATAATGTCAATACCCAATTCAACAGAGGAAGATTTGTTTAATTTAAGAATAATTTAGAAACATAATGACAATACACAATTCAACAGAGGAGGATTTTATTAATGAAAGAATAAATTGTTTAAATGAATATGTAAACTTCTATTTCATTATTCTTTATTTCTTTTTAATTTTAATAACAGATGATGACAACCACATTTTCTTTAAAAATTTTATTACTGCTAGTAGATACCATGTGCTATTATGCTATTATTATGTTTGATATACTTATCTTTAATGGTCCCACTTGACATGACATCACAATAATATATTTTACAAAACTAAATTATATTTTTATAACATTATGATGTATAATGTGTGTATCTAATTCATATCCAGCACAATAATAATATATTTAAAGCTTTAATTAAATTATATTATTATTTAGTTTATGCATAATGCTATGAAGTATATATAATGTGTGTATCCAATTTATATCCAGTAGTGGAGGAGTGACTTTTGACTATGATTTGAAATTTCACTGCTCTCCTCCACGGTGATTTAATGTAATTAGGCCTTGATAGAGATGTTACAATTGTTTATTTGACCTGAAACATTTTTAATAAGGACATGAAATCCTAATGACATGTAAAATTTGTGTGTTTATCCTTGATATGAAATTTCACTACTCTCCTCCACAGGGACTTAACATAATTATAGTTTATTTGACCTGCAACTTTATCAACTTAATAAGGACATGAAATCCTAATGGCATTTAAAATTTGGGTGTTTATTTTGGATATGAAATTTCACTACTCTCCTCCACAGGGACCTGGTGGAATTTTACCTTGAAAAAGGTGTTCCAATTGTTTATTTGTCCTGAAACGTTATTAACTATATAAGGACATTAATTCCTAATGCCATGTACAATTTGTGTGTTTATCCTGGATATGAAATTTCACTACTCTCCTCCACAGTGACTTGATATAATTCTACCTTCAAAAAGGTGTTCCAATTGTTTATTTGAACTGAAACTTTATTGGCTTAATGAGGACATGAAATCCTGATGCCATGTAAAATTTGGGTGTTTATCCTGGCTACATTATTTCAAACACTGACATATAATGTGTGTATGCAAATCATATTTATGTGCTTAGGTTTAACTTTCACTTGGT
>JAULBZ010004187.1:0-15133 GCA_032360805.1 Neoturris breviconis | reverse complement strand
CCCCCCCCCCCCCCCCCCCCCCCCCCCCCCCCCCCCCCCCGTTTAATCGATGCATTATGGTATTTAAATCATGATAAAAGTCTTAGAAGTTTTTACAATTTCCCTATTTATAATTGCAATTTTATTTATTCACCCTATTTACAATTTCCTAAGTAAATAAAAAACGCATAAAGAATTTTAAAAAGCAAGATTTCTGTTTAAGTTTAAATTTTAAATGTTTGCACAAGTGTCGCTTAAAGTCATACATTCTTATTGCGGATTGTAGACTGGGGAAAGGTGAATTCTAGCCCCTGCAGTTACTTTAATAACGTTTCTTGTATAGACACTTCCAGTCGGTAAAAACTTGTTTAAATGGCCGACTGAGTTGTTCTTATAACTTGGTGACATTCAGTATTTATCTATTTAAAAACTGGGCTGAAATCTTTATAACAATATCACCATAATTTCGTATTCTATTACCCATTTCCTGAAACCACCTAAATAAAAGCTTCAAATATGTTTTTTAAATTTTGGCGCCTCATGGCTTTTCAGGAAGGCGTAAATTGACAAAACCAAGTACAAATTGGTTTACTAATATCCAACAGTGTTTACAATGTTTTCCACTTCAGAAAATATTCCGCAGATCGGAAACGGAACGGGAAATGCGCACGCGTAGAAAGAAATTATAAACTTTTTATTGGCAGAAATTGACACCACTCAATGTGATTTCAATTCAGTATTCAATATCCAATTTCATAATTTTTTTTCGGTGGGAATTAACTTTCGCACAAGAAACCAGAAATTGCGAAATTTTCTTTCAACAAAGTATCAGTTGTGGCTAGATATATTTTTATAACTGGATGCTTTATGCGGTCGCCAGTTTTTTGCTCACACATGACTTGCAAACAAAAGAAAAATCAAGTGTCAGGTAAAACTTGTTCGGCTACCTTATCGTTTATAGCACTTAGAAATTACAGAATATATGTTTTCCTGAGTTCTGCTTTATACATCGTTCCAAAATGTTTAAAGAAAGACATTGGGTACAAATTTTGTCGCGAAGATTCAAAATATGTTGATACCTATTTAAACAATTTTCGAAAAACTCTGCTAAGTTTTTGCATTATCTTTTACATATTTTGCAGAATTTAGGATCAAAACAAAGTGGCCGAATAATGGCGATAGTCGTTTGATGGCAACCCTACTCTATAATCATGTCGGCATGAAAGGCCCGTCTGCATTTCTACCATACTGTAGCAATCGATAATCAAACGATCCCAACAATCAAGTTATTTGCTTGGGTAATTGTTAAGCAAAGAGGAGATGGGACAACATGGGTCGATAAAATAACCCTTCGTCGTCCAGATAACTTAAATCGAGGTAGGTCAAGAATGGCATATACAAATGCTATGAAACAACATTTTGACACATTAAAAGCAACACTAGAAAAGTCTTGAATATTAGGCAAACCTTCTCACATATTTAATCGGACGAGTCTGGTATGTCCTTAGAAAACAACGCTGGAAAAAACTAAGCACGCTTATTCAGAGTCCAAAGGGTTTAGATTCCATATTACAGGCCATGTTCTTTCTTCAATTTCTGGTCAGATATTGCCGCCAATGTTGATATTTGAAAAGAGCTTTCCGTCTTGGGATCATACTCATAAAGGTCCGACAGAGGCAATGTATGCAAAAGCACCAAATGGATGGTGAAATCTTTCTAGCTTGGGTAAAAAGATATTTATTCCGAAAACAGCTCACACGTGACCAACAATGTCATTGACGTAGCAAAAGAAAATGACGTCATATTGCACTGCTTGACTCCACATACAACAAATATTTTGCAGCCGCTTGACGTCGCCATTTTCCGCCCGATTAAGCAGTATTTTGCCAACTGGAAACATCAAATTAGCAACTTTAGAAATGCCAAAAATAGTCGCTCCTAATAAAACCAATTTCACAGCTATTTAAAGAGGCTTTTGAATCCTCAATGACTCGAAGCCAATCGAAGCCAATCGAAGGTCAATCGATGGATTGTTATCGATTGATATCAACAATCAAAGAACAATCCGTACCTCCAAATTTGTGGGTATTCGATTGGCTTCAATTGTTAATGTGTTATTGGTTGATTATAGATTGGGTTCTATAGTCAACAGATTATCTATCGGCTGACCTTCGATTTAAGAAATTTCTACGCCGTGTTCCATTAATTGAGATTCTCTCATAAATCTGTGATTTCCATAATTTGCTATTTCATATATACGGCAAAAATACAAACGATCTCTCTTCACTTCTACAAAATATTTCCCCGAAAACACAATCGCCCCCACTTATAGACCTATAGACCACTGCAGTGCACAAAAAAAAAGTTAATGCATTGCATTTGATTTAGATCTGACAACATGTTTTTCTGTTTTCTTGGACGAAGAAGTAGTAACAACAACAAAAAGTTTCTTATACACGAGCCTTTTTGCCAGTTTCACTCTAGTCTCTCTTGGAAGGTAATTTCCGCCATTAAAGAATTTAATGAAAAATAAACCTTTTTGGTGAGCAGTAAAAATCCGCGTAAAATTATCCTCCCAAATAGTAAAGAACTTCGAAGGTGAAATGGCCTTAAAGCTTATAAATCATACTGATACTACTACGTATATATGACTATAAAAACAAAGTTATGCGTAAACTATAAATCAATTTAGACATATGTATTCAAATATTGTCGAATGTGCAATTAAAACTTAATAGGAGTTACTTTAGTACGCAAGACTTCTTAATGGCACGGTCTGTAGTAAGGAATTGGAATTATAATTGCTCGAGTAGAAAGATGTTAAACAAATGTACCATGGCTCTGAGGGGTCACATAAAACAAGCTTTTTTAAAAAAGTATTCTCGATTTTTCGAAAAACTTCACACATTTTTAAAAAGTACTTTTTGTTTTTTTAAGAATTCGCTTTTGGGAAGATTCTCGTTTTGAAAGAACTTCTCTTATTTGAAAAACTTCTTGTTTGAACTTCTTGTTAATCTACTTTAATAATATAGGTAATATACAGACCGACAGCTTTTTCAGTTGCTGGACACATCTGAACATATCATCTAAAAAGAAATGAGAAGATTTTCAAAATATAAGAATTTTTTTTAAAAAATGAGAAGCTCTAAAATAAATGAGAAGTTCCTCAAAAAATGAGTACAGCTTTTTAAAATATGACGAATTCCTTGTAAAAATAATAAGTTTTTCCAAAAAGCGGAGGGAAGTTCGTTTTAAAAGTGAGCAAGAACGAAAATCTTTTGTGACCCCTCAGGGCCATCGTATGCATTGCATAGGATTAAAAACATTTTTCCAAGAAATTGGAAGAATTTACTATCAATATAGAAGGTATAAAAATAACAGTGGATATTTCGGTCTTTACCCAGGACCAAACAGTCGGTTACCATGGTAACAAATAATTTCTTGGAAAAATGTATATAATCCTATTCGATGCGCAGTAGAAATTTAGGGAATGTCACAATATCTATAATTGGGTTATATTACTGACCATCTGTTATACCATCTGTTATGTAGCTTAATTATGTCTAGAATCTACTTATTTGCAAATCTATTCTTGGTAACTATTTACAAGCCAAAATAAGCCTTAAAATAGTTATTTAGGAAAGAATTGTAAATAGGTAGATCTTAGACATAATTAGCTTCCATAACATGTGGCGCAACAGGTGGCATAATATATCGTTAGTAACGCAACCCAATTATAGATATTATACCAACTACGTCATGTATCATATGGATTTGTTAGATTATTAGGCTGTCTTTATACATGGACTTCTAAATAAATTCGTACGAAGATTGTTTAGGCTGCGCTCTAATTGTTTTTTTTTTCAAAACTCAATTGAATAATAGTATTCGTACTGCAACAAAAATATAATTTACTGATCGATCGTGAATCTTTTTTGTCTTCCGGGAATATGTATGCTAAATTGGTGAAAAAAATAGAACCTTTTTTTTTCATTTAAACTTTAATATTATACGTATTAAACTAACGATAAATTGTTACAAATAAATAAATAAATAGAAGTACATATTCAATTTATATTATTATTAATAAATAAATAAATAAATAAATAAATAAATAAATAAATAAATAAATAAATAAATAAATAATTATCAATAAATTACGTTAAAAATCTTAATAAAGTTAAGGGACCGCCAACCATATCAAAATTTCATTTGAAAAGCTTTCTCTGGTATTGTAGGTATAAAAAATAAAATTGACTAAGTTCAGCACGAACGAAACTGCACATAAGTGTGTTATATCACCAAACTTGTAATGGATTGGTTACTTCGGTACGATGAAACCAATCCATTGCAAGATCGTTGACTCAGTACTCTTCTCCGTATTTATTATGGTTCTTGTAACTACTCCCTGTCGGTATACAACGTCTAATCAACGTCAAAAAAACGTCGTTTTGACGTCGCGACTGTGACGGTTAAGGACCTCCTGATATTTCAAATTTTGCCAAAAACATGCATGCGATCTTAGTATTTTAGGGGAGGGTATATTCTTAAAAAAATTAGAAAACGAATAATAATGTTGACTATTATTGCTCCCTGCAAATAACAGTTAAAATATTGAATCCCGGTTGGGGCACGACGTCAAATCATCGTCGAAACAAAGTTGTTTCGTCATTGAATTGACGTCGTGTGCATGCAAGGAAATACCGGAAAGATATATGCAATTTGTTTGACACTTCGTTAGTATGGTGGGGTATCCCCGAAAGTATGATGCAGATTTTTAAAATATGTAAGAAAATAACGTTCTGAATAATAGTTTTTTTTATGTTCCTTTCACAGCAAAATTTGTGTCCACACCATATTAATGAAGGGTTAAAGTTTGCAATAAATAACGTTTTTAACGTTGTTCTAGCATCTTTACTGCGGACTTTGAACAAGTTTTTGCACACTGTCAGCATATCATAAGTGGGAATGTTCTGATTTGTATAAAATGTTCTAATATTCGACATCCCCATCATGGCCATGTATGTTGAAACCACCTTGTAAACTTTCTGCATAGTCATTCCGGCACGTGACACCTATTCAGTGCCCATAAGAAGCTCTTTTGACGACTCGAGCGAGTATAGTTTCATCTGTCTTCACTTGTAAACTTTCAGTTCATTAAGAAGCTATAAGTTTTTAATGCATTTGTATTCTGAACAGCCACATCCTATAACAACTTTCACTTTTATAGTTTTCCTCTCTAATCTTTGTTTACCTGTTTTTATCTGATTTTTTTTACACAGAGTGGTAAAGGTTTGTTCTTCTACTTGATTCGGACCACATGCTACACATTTATTCTTCTGGAGGTCTTTTGGATGTATTGTAGAAGTACAAAGTCCTCCACATAACTTGTTTTTAACCGAAACAGGTAAACACTTATCATCGTATGTTATAACGTCTGTATATTCAACCGCAGTACAAGGTCCTTTTCGCATATAGTCACTAATTTCTTCGAGAGTATATTCTGTTTTTTTAACGTAAAACTTGTCATCGTATTTAAATATAGGATCTGAATTTCCATTGAAGCTATAAGCAGTAGATGCTGTTAACAAAATAATGATACAGTTGAATAATTCCATGATAATTGAATTGAATTCTTTTATATACTCTAAACTTTTTCACTTGTAATTCTTATGTAGATTTATGTTTTATGTCTACTCTGAAAAAAGTTAAGTGCTTTTATAGTTTTCCAACTACAGGAACATTAATAATGAAGCTAATGAGGAATTCTTGTTTGTGTACTTTTTGACATCCTTAATTAAACAATCATAAACAATCACATAAAGGTTTTAGCTACATTGTGTCAGGGTTGTTTTTTTACATAGTTTTCATTGATTTCATTGATTTTGTTTGACGCCAATTCCTACTTTTCCGTTGGTTTATCTTTTATATGTTTTGTTTCCACGGAATAATTTATTCGCCCTTATATACGTAACACTTCCTCTCAACATAACGCGTATAAAAATAGACTGTTTGCAGAGGCGGATAGGTAATTTGAAACCGACGTTTTTTAAATGTAATTAGTAAAATTAAAATGCCGAGTATAATTTACATAATAAGTTATTGCTTGCAATTACTTCCTGTAATTGTACGAAAATGTATGAACTTCCCAATTAAAATGGACTACTTGAAGTATTATTTACAATAAAATATTGTTCTATGATATATTGGCCAGGTTCATCAGCTTATCGCTTTTGTCTCGATTCTCAAAAGTTAAATACAAACTACTTCCGCACTTACTGATGCATATAAAATCTCATACTTAAAATAACTGCCGATTACCACTATGGAGGAGAAATTTAGCCAATTTAGCTGAAAATACTCGGAAAAATTTTTCCTCTATAGTAATGACCGGCAGTTGTAAAAAAACAAAAAAACAAAAACAAACAAACATTATAATCTATCTCTTTGATGGAAGGACCAAACACTGTGACATTGTATATTCTAGCACAGAGTTTGGACTGCAATAAGACAAAAGGAGGAAAAAATAGTCCTTAAACGATTAACATTGTGATATATGTTTCACTGCATGTAGCTAACATTTTAAAGGGTACTGGAACTCTGCGTACGTTATACTGCTTTAGTTAAAACTCTCACACAAGAATTCTATTTTGGTAATAGTGATGTACGTGCTAACAATTAGATCGAAGATGAAAAGGAATTGGTCTGTGCGATAAGATCTCACATAGTATATTTGAGACAGAAATTACCAGAATAAACGTTTACTTAATTAAAGAATGGTGACGCGTCAGTCGGTGGAAATGTAAACATATAGCTCTTCTGAAAAATCATCAAAAAGTCCGCAATATTTAATACGTTCTAAAGTGTTTAAAGGCAGCCGAAATGGTAGAAAAAGATAAGAATTAGGTTTTTCTTCTTCTCATCATACAATCACAGGAAGTTCTGATTGAGTAAATAATTGTTAAGTTTTCAGTGATTCCTACAAATAATGAATGTTGCAGAATATATTAGTATTCTGAATTATCCTTTGTGACGAAGCTAATCTGTCATATACCATTCTAAATGTCGCTTGACAGGTCACGTTTACAACCCACGTATAAATTCTATATAATGAATTCCAATAAATTTAAAATGTGGTTAGACAACCACACAACCAGTCTTTGTTTCTACTTTCTATAAACACTGCCAATAATATTAATTTATTGCTAAAAGGATGTTCTGATTTATAGTCAGGAATATCCTGTAGCTGAATGAGGCACTATTCATTTTGAATCTGTTTTCAACATACTCCAGTGAAATAGACCAGTACACACAAAGGAAGTTATTGCATTGCATGAAGTTACACTTTGAGCAGCCAACTGTATGTATTTGTAAATAGGTCTATTATGATTCAAGACAAATTTTATCCTGCAATAAAAACAATAAATAGATGCATGATAAACAAACGAAAAATGAACAAATAAAGAAGGTTTTTTATACGATTTCCTTTAATAATTCAATTTTTGCAGAAAAGATAGTAATGGCGAATTGTTTTTAAAAAACCATCTACAAATAATAAGAACCAAACGGTCACTATTTGTCCACACCAATACTAATTAAAAGTAAAAATATATTTTCAACGAGTGATATGAATCTTACTTTGTTAGAGTGATAAAATAGGTCGTACGAACTCAGAAGTAATCTTGTCAGACAAGTTGGGAAAATCTTTAGCGGATGTATTTTTTAAAATTCAATCTTTTCAAACTATGCAGTTTTTAATGCTATACAGGCCAAACAACGTAATTAAATTAAAGGCATGGTTTTTACTTTTGTTTACAAGGCAATAAAGCTTGTTTTAGTTGCATACATTCCAAAACGACCACCCTGGGTTTACGCAGTTCGTACAATTATTCACATTTCAAGATTTATCTATAGCGACTTTCGTGGGATGTATAAACAGTAATATTGCAAGGTGATTAATCTCTTTGACATTCTTGTTATTATTGAATGCATGTGGTTTCACAAAAAAGAAACGTTGAAATGGATAGTATATCAACCAGTCCTTATAAACTTTTATCCTGTCTTTGGTAAGACGTGTATTTGCAAAGAGTATATATTCAATAAAAAAACACATTTCATATATCCCTTTTCTTTTCACAAAACAATGAAAACAAGGCGTTGGTTGCTCAAAGTGGAACTTATTGTAAAGCAAATAGGGGTTGACAAATTTATATAGTTATAAAAAATAAACAAAGGCACTTCACTATACGTAAACCAGGGTGTGTTTAGCTGGCATTGGTTATGGACTAGTTAATTTGTTATAGCTTCGTGTTATTCTTAACGTGTATTTTAGCTTTTTAGAGAGTTGACTGATTTACGTTAATGTTGAAATCCTGTGGGAGATAAGATGGGGGGTGGTGGCGGGGGGAGGTGTTTCCAAAAATTAATGCAGAGGATTATAAATCACTGTTAAATGCAGCTAAATGAACAAAATATATCGATTATGATATTACAAGAAATCTTTTTCGGATATCATATCAGTTATTCCTCAAGGATACCCTGAAAGTGCCAAACAATATTCCAACTTCATTCATCATAATTAGTGACGTTCATGTAAAACATATCACAAAGTATTACGGTAGTTTTAAAAGAGATAAAAGAAACCACATGTAATAGATGCTATTCTGAAATGAGACGTGCATAGTTTGTTTTGATGCGGTCATATCTGATAAATGAATGTATGTCATTTGGTTTTAAGTAATACGACACAAAACATCAATTTCCATCTCGTCACATGATTACTTCCATCTTGTTACCACATCAGTACTGTATTTAAAACTGCTTGTGGTTTAGGTAAAGTAGCAAGTTATAATTGTTGTACATTAATTAAAATTGTTTAAAGGAGAAATTTCCGGCGTCTGTCTGTTTGTTTCTGATGAGAAAATAAAATTTGAGTTGTAACAAAGTGGGCAAAAGCTTGTTTAAAGTCCGCAGTAAAGACCCTAAAACAGCATTTTTAACGTTGTTCTAGGTCTTTACTGCTACTTTGAACAGGTTTTTGTTCATTGAGAAAAGGAAAATTTTATATGGCACTCCTGCGGCATTTTCATTCTAAGATGACTGCTGTTAAGGTTATGGTATTGAAATTTGATGACTTTTCCTAACTTTTCTTAATGATTAGGATTATGGATATTTTTTTTAAATATTTTGGTTATTTTTCCGCGGGTAATAATCCTGAACACGGGGATAATTTTTTGGAAAATATAAAACATGGTTAAAGTCTCTGTTGTTACTAGGCTATTTTTTCAACAAGTAAATATTATTTATGGAAAGAAATAAAATATATGAAGGTGAAAACAGCAAGTTTTATTTATTCTTTTATTCTTACAATTTATTTATTTATAGTTTTAACTCAATTTCGGTCTGGGGAAAGGGGGGAGGGAGGGAGCTGTTTCAGCCAGGATGCCTTATTTTTTCGGATAATGTTTCTTGTGTATACGCTGAAGTCTAAGCTACAGTGGTTGCCGTAGTAACTATTAAAAATCTTTATTTTGCATGTAACATTGATAACCAATTTTCAAGTCTTAAAACAAACGGTTGCTATGGGCTTTCACGAGCGATTTATGTCTCAGTTGCTATTGGTCCTGCACCCCAAATAGTAAAAAATCTTTCGAATAGAATACTTTTAATATTCAAAATACTTAAAAAATTCAATATTCCATTGTTGCCGTTTTAAGGAAAATTCAGGTCGGGTTTTTTCGGGCGCGGTAAGACCTGGAGAAGTGGGCTAAACTCCCTCCCCCTTCCTTAACTTTTGATGAAACCACGATGTAGTGTTGAAACCATCCATAAATTCATGTCAACCCATAATTAACATTTAAGCATAATTATTTTCCTGATGACGTCATGATTCATGATGACGTAATCATTGGAAAACAAGTGGTGAAAAAAGAACATTTTTGTTCCAAAACGTTTTTCAAGCAAAAATAAGAAAAGAACAATTTACCAACTTTCAAAAATATGGTTGTTAGGGGAAATCTATCTCTAGTTACCGAAAACATTATTTTGCAAATGAACCTAGATAAATTGTAGGAAGATTTACATTTGTTTTTTCATATTAGCCATTGTTAAAAAGTTATAAAAATATAAATATGAGAGGGAGGTCCTTTTAGCCACCAGACCAAACAGGATTAATTGCTTATTCTTTAACAACAGAACAACAAAACGTCATATCCAATTACATACTTACTGAAAAATTGGAGTAACGATAACTACACATTTAATCTAAACATGCTTTGTTTCTCAATGAGACAGAGTGATTTTTTAATCCCCATCCCTACAATTAAGGCCGTTTTTCATTAGTGTAAAATTCCGCGCGGAATCCAAATGAAGACATTCCATTGGCAGAAAACGTCAATTTCTAACAATGGAATGTCTTCATTTGCATTCCGCGCGGAATTCTCCGCTAATGGAAATCCACAATTACACTTCAGATAGTATTTGGTTGAATAATACACAGCGTCAGGCTAATGTTCAAAACCTGTTTTGTTTAGATATCTTTTGAGGGTGTTTGTTGAAGCACGTTGTTTAGACTGGGTGATAGTTATAGCGCTCATGTTATTTGATTTAACACGATTCCAGTTGTTGAAAAGGTGACTTCATTTAATTCGGTAATACCCAAGAAAGTACAGTGGCAACGAGCTTGCAATTGATTGGTTTATTCACACCAAAGAACTAATCAAGTGCAAGCTCGCTGATCATACGAAGATTAAATAAAATCTCGAGTGAGTATCAGTTATTTCAATTTTTATTTTGTATGTATGTCCTCCCATGCGAGAGGTGTCAAAAATTGTCCAAGCCCCTTTTCAGGGGTGGACTTAGAGTTGTAATCGTGGTGTCAGCAAGACGGGACTCACTATACGTTCATTGACCCGTCATCCTGCCCTCGATAAGGACGTCTTGTTGTAATTTTGAAGTTTATAAAATCTGTAGCTGTAGCTCTACTTGTGGCGCCAACTTTTCATTGCCGTAAAATTCTAAAAGTATGGCTTTTCAGCGACGATTTCTTTTATTTCTTATATTACGTATTTGCCAATTGCAAATACGTAAGCAGATAAAAAGTTCTTATTAAAAATTTATTATTATAAAAGTAATCTACAATCGATATAATTTCCAAGGTGATTATTTTGAAACTATTAGACCTTTCCCGAATTGCTTAATTATGCAGAAATGAAATCCGCTTATTTTTTTGAAAAATTAAAATCGGTTTCGGATTCTGCACTACAAATTACTTTTAATTGAACATTTTTACAAATATGCCCATAACAGAACTTCCTTTTATACTCTGCCTTGTTTTCAAGCAATACCATTTATTGAAACATCGATAGAAACCTCCAGAATCATTGTTTTCTTTCGAGAATTTCAATTTACATGAAATTTTTGGTGAGGATTTTGAAAATGAACATTAGAACGTCTGAAAATCAAATTAATTTAAGACGTCATAATTATGCGTCATACGTCATTTCTGGAAAAAAAGGTCTAGTTTTTATATTGGTGCGTTTTAAAACACATTTCCAAATTAGCAACGTCAAGGCTGCGTGAAGTCCCAATGTTTATGCGTTCTTTTAATGTAAATGTGTTTTAATACGCACCGATAAATATAAATAGACGCCTTATATTTCCATATATGGTAGTTTGTCACATAGCGCATGCAGTATCTTAGTGGACAAAAACTTGCTCAAAGTAAGCAGTATAGACGCTAGAGCAATGTCCAAGTTTTTGTCCAATGGGATTGCTCTTATTCTACAAATATAAAGTTAGATAATCAAAATGTTTTGAAAGGAAAGCATAACATACCCAGTGAACAAAAACCTGTTCAAAGTCCGCAGTAAGTTTCCGCATACTAGGTAAAGGCGGGTACAAACATGGCGGCAGCAATTAAATGTATTTATACCTAATAAGTCTTGAAAACGAACAACTTCAATTACAAACAAAATGACATTCCTAAAATTATCGAGGAAATGTTGTTGAGTTTTGCAACTTTTTTTTAAACAGCAATCAATATTACTATTAATTTGTTCTTCTTTGTTTCCTCCATAGACTGTTTGTCAGGTTGAAAACACAAACAACATATATTGTTTGGCAGAAACGATATTTTGTGAATTAAGATTTACGAAACTTTTCTACACTGAAGGCAAGAAAGAGACTAGAATAACGTCGAACGACGTTGTTCTAACAACGTATTAATATATGGTTCTCCGATAACAGCCATTAATCCGAAACCGCTTCACATATCCATAGTATTTTCAATCTGGGGGGAACTCGCGAAATTTCCGAAATTTTTAATCCGCAAATAGTATTAGGTCCAAAATTAGTGACTTTTTACGTTATTGTATTTGAAAACTGCTGACCAAAAAGTACAGTCTAATGATGAAGTATGTAATTTTTATTACATTTTCGGATATAATAAAGCCTAGGCAAATATTGTGACCAAATTTCAAAAACGCCCTACTCTCTTATCATCTAAATTTTTATTCAAAAACCAAGAATATCCTTGTATTTCCTCTTTGACATAAAATTTGTGCAATTATAGGGAAAATCTCTCAGTTAAGGCATTTTTGCCTCCCGTCTAAAATAGGGTTAAAACTATCTGCCAGTCATTTCTATTTATTTATTAAGAGAAAATATTGATGACTTCATAGCAAAAAAATGTTGACGTCAAAAAACAATTTAATATCATTTTCAAAAGATATTCTGCTGGGCTATGATCGTGCCAAGTTTTATTGCTGCAATATCATTAGTTCTGCAGAAGTTAGAAAGGAGAGCTTATTAACCCCCGTCCAACCCTCCTGGACAATATATGCTACCAAAATACCCAAGGTAAATGGTTTTTTTATGAAAGATGATTTGTCTTGATGTTTCGTCAAGGTTTTGCTCATTTATGCCCGCTAGTATTTCATTCATGTCCGTAAAATGTGCATTTTCCGGCTGCTAGTGCAATATGGGTAATAAATAGGGTTAATTTATCTTATCCCAGTGGGTAAAAACATGTTCACAGTCAGTAGTAAAGACGTAGTTCGACGTTGTTCTGGCGTCTTTACTGCGGACTTTGAACAACTTTTTGTCCACTGGAATGCTCAATTAAAATCATGAATACTGCAAATATACTGTTTATTCAGAAATAAACCTAATGGATCGAAAGAAGGACTGTTTCCGGCTACACAGCGCATAAGACTACTGAATACGGACCCGTATAACTCTGTATTCAAACTGTGTATTGCCATATATGGATGGCAATACACAATTCAAATACGGAGTTATACGGGTCCGTATTCAGTAGTCTTTCGCGCTGTGCTAAACTAATACAAAAGTAACACAACTAATTTATGCCCAGCTTCCAATTAGCCCGCTTCCGCATGAACACGGCATACTTTTGTTTCAACATTCTGGTCTTGCGATTTGCCCGCGCGTGCTAACCGGGCTTATTGTAAGTTGGTTTTAGCCAAATATCACACAGCATAGGAACACACTCAATATATTTTATATAGCGTGACATTGTTTCAGCATAGTGATCGTCATTTTGAGTAACATCCGTACTTTAACTAGCAAGAACAGAACGAATTACTGTTTCCGATCCAATCACAATATAGGAAGGTATCGAACTGCGGACTTTGAAAAAATGTTTGAACAAATGTTTGTTTTTTAAAATCAGCATTTATTCGAGTGGGTGTTTTATTACCATTGTTTTGCGCATTTTTTTACGGAAGTGCAGAAAGTAATTACCTAGTTTCAATGAGAATTGAACTGTTGTAGTAAACGTTATTAGTATAAAGGTGGATTTCTATTAGAGGAAAGTTCCACGTGGAATCCAAAAGAAGACATTTCATTGGTAGAAATTGACATCACACGACAATTTCTATCAATGAAATGTCTTCTTTTGGATTCCGCGCGGAATTTTTCGCTAATAGAACTTTTGAATGAATAGTTTATATGACTACAAAGTTTATGACTTTTCCTACAATTTATCTAGGGTCATTTTGCTTTTTTTTTAGGTAACTAGGAATAATTTCCCCTAGCAACCATATTTTTGACAGGTGATAAAAAAATATTTAAAAAAAAAATTATACTTCTTATTTTTGCTTGAAAATCATTTTGGTATATAGTTTGCAAAAAAAAAAAAAAATCTGCACCACCCGTTTTCCAGTTATGACGTTATCGTGAGTAATGACATGACCAAAAAAATTATTTTGCTAAAATGTTAATTAAGTGTTGATCTAACTTTCTGGAAAGTAACAACACTACAGCATGGTTCCATGAAAAGTTATGGATACAGAAATCACAGAATTCACTACAACTACAATTTCTGGTAGTATTCATATTTACGAAATGACATTTTCACCAAGTGGGCACACAGCGTCGTAACAACGTTGTTACGTTGTTATGGCGTCGTGTGCCGGCAAAGCAGAAACTGTTATTTACGAGATAAACTTTCATAAATATTTCAAAAATATCCACAGGCGATATCCGAGAGTTATTTTTAGGCTTCAAATGGAGATATACGTTTCGTACAAAACATGGCATCTTTTTTTATGAGCAGACATTTTTTGTATATATTCAAACATTGAATTGAGTTTATGTCTGTACCTTTAGTTCGTATTTCTGACCATTTAATACCATTTATACTTATTGCTATCACAATGGGTCATTCTCTTGTCAAGGATCATTTAGCTACATAGTTATCAATTGGAAACCTCGTTCCCAGAGTTTCCTCCCTTTTCGAACACGGAAGAGCCGCTCTTCCGTGTTCAAAAAGGCAAGAAGCCCTGGGAACGAGGTTGATCAGTTGGCTATTATTTTTTTTTATTTATTTATTTATTTTTTTTCTATACTTATCAATTTACAAAACTTGACAAAAAATAAAAAACAGACAAGACAATACAGGACTCTTGGTAACCTCACTAAAAAAATCTTTCAGTGTGGCACTGCATACATAAAACATAAAATAATAAACAAAATAAATTAATATATCAATATAAACAAGATACCTAAGCCATATACATATACCTTATAAAGATACTACAATAAAGGAGCCTCAAACCTTATGAACGAGATAGTACCTTTTAATATCAAGGAATTAACTTCAGGAGAAAACTCTGAACTGCCATAAAGCAGAGTG
>JAULBZ010004186.1:0-15134 GCA_032360805.1 Neoturris breviconis | reverse complement strand
TTTGTCTTTCTAAGCAGAGTGACTACCTGTCAATACAGTTATAAATCGGATCGATTATCATTCGTAAATCTTGACCTCTTGTGATTTAACCTTTGTCGAAAGGTTTTTACGCTTTTTTGATCAACTAGAGTAAATCTGTCAGACTTCCATCTGCCTATAAATGTGATTTAAGCTGTCGGATCTTTTCCGTAGCTGTCTGATCTGGGGGGCAACAACAAGATCTGCCAAAAAACAGATCATTTTCTGTCAGTCTTCTGACCAGTGACAGGTGTGGAACAAAGAAGTTCAATGTCTTTCCTACTGTACGTGTATTATTATTTGTCATATTTATATTGTTGACCCTGGCTGGGAACTAAAGGTAGACTATTATCCGGGACCAAACCCAGGTGACCTGCCAAATGACTTATGAATCCCAACCAAAGCTTTTCAGGCAGGGATCAGGGAGGCCATAGTCTACGTGAATAGAGCTCAATGTATCTCAATGTACCTATACCAATGTACCTATGCACAAATGTTACATTTTCAGGATTCAATTCCAGGATTTTTAAAACTACATCGCGTACGTATGCGCACTGATGTTCAAACGAATACCGACAAAAATCGAAGAAACCGACAAAGCTGATTTGGTGGTCTAAGGTCTAATTCTTTGTTTATGTTTTTGCAGACCGAGAGAGAAGCGAGACTCATAACGCAAAATATAACATTTGTGCGTAGACCGAGCTAAACAACCGAAGGTCTATCTAGGCTAGAATGCCAGAGATTGTTCCATCAAGGTGACACTGGAATTCAGTGTACATGAAATGCTTTGTTTGCTTTAACTTGTTCAGTTCTTCGAAGAGTGAATTTAGAATTTGTATAGAGGCTGTTTACTACATGAAACCCGATTGAACTGATACCGACGTGAGCTGATTTTATTTCTTACCGGTCTCTACTCGAATCTTTGTAAGTGTAAGCTACAGTACGGTCGATATGAAATTTCATTCTGGTACGAGGTTTACATGTAAACCGAATATGACAATATATGTAAACCGAGTACGGGATTTGTATGCATGTAAATTGAGTACGAACCGATAAGAGAATGACTGTCTTGTTTCTAAAGTTTTAACGCATGCGAAAATGATGTTCTTTTTATTAATTGATCAATTGTTTTTAATAATTAACATATCATTCATATAAGATAAAATAATCTCATGCCGGTATGATTCATCTCGGTCCGGGTTCATATCGGATACTCCATGTAAACAGCCCCAAACCTAAATAATATTTTATACGGTGGTCCATGAAAGTAAAGCCGCAATTGGTGGTAAAGAATTAAAACTAACATTACGTACGAAAATTAATCATGTATACCTAAAAACTTGATGCAAAATAAAAAACTTGCATTTAAAAGTTGGTGTTTTGGAACTATCAACATTCGGTCAGGAAAGGAGAAAGACGAAGGTGCAAAAATTTATTCAATAACCAAAGAATTAGCCAAGGCCGGTTTGACTCTCTGTTGCCTCCAAGAAGTCAAATATAGAAATTCTGAGAAAAAAAATAATTAGACTTGACAATGGTGTGGAATGAAAAAACGCAGAGAAGCTGGAGTTGGTTTTCTGATACGAGTCGATCCTAACATTGACATCAATGACACAGATGTATTAGATCCACGAATAATTGCTATCAATCTAAAGATCTGTGGGTTCGATACAAGAGTAGTAAATGTATACTCACCCACAGAATCAGATAACAGTGAAAGCAAAAAAGACTCTTTCTACAGATTGCTAAAGAAAGCTTGCCAAAAAAGTGAAAAACATGAGAAACTTATTGTTGCCGGGGATTTCAACGCTAAAACATTACTATCGTTGAAGAAATAAATGCTGCTATGATGAGACTAACGTTATTTTTGATGACGACTGCAACAACAATGGTACTCGTCTTCTGCATATGAGCAACCGACTTTGTATAGCTTTAACATATTTTGAATACCCAAATGAAAACAGGTACAGCTGTGATAAAAGAACAAAAAAGGTTTATGAAATATGTCCAGCAGTACGTTAAAGAATGCATAGCAAAGCCCAATATAGATTTTGGCAGTGACCACCGTATCCTCGTCACTTTTTTGCATATACTCCCATGACTCGGAAAGCTCGTAGAAAAGGAAAACAAAAGGTGATAATTAAACCTCTTGATGTAAAATCACTAAAAAATACGGATATCAAGAATCATTTTTGGAAAGACAACTTATGGACCAACAACAAGGCTTTAGATTCGGTAGAGATACAACAGATGAGAAATACGTATTAAAACGTGTACATCAAATTACTGATAAAATGAAAAAACCTGCTTTGTTCATTGATCTGGCTGCGGCATTCGACCATGTAGGTAGAAAATTAATGCTTGAAACAGTGCGCCAACGATTATCACCTACATCAGATGAAAAATTGATCCAACCGATGGAATCAATATATTCGCTTACAACAACTGCGTTAACCTAAACTCCGAATGATGCTTTTGAAGTGAAATGGTGTTCGACAAGGTGGACCTGAGTCTCCACTTCTATTCAATCTATTCATAGATTTTGTTATGGGAGTGTACCTGGAAAATTGTAGAAGTACTGGCATCAATTTCCTACAATTAAAGTACAGAATTCCGGCATCAGCGACGCAATCCAGCTGAACAACAAATAGAATGGGTAGAATATGCCGACGATCTAGCTCTTGTATTTGAAGACGTAATTAGCTTGGAAATGGGAATCGAATTATTATTTACAACTTTTAAGCAGTATTATCTGGAGATAAACATCTCGAAAACAAAAACCATGATATTAAACCATCAGTATGCCAACAAAGAATATCCAGATAAACTTGTGAGCCTAAACAACTCACCAGTAGAGAACGTTAAAACCTTCAAATATCTAGGGTGCCATATTATATATAGAGGATGTTTTTCCTCCGTTTTTGCTCTTTCCCCCCTTTTTCGCCCTGCCAAAAATAATTCCTTTAATATTCGCACCTTAAATGCACGAAAATTAAATGGACGCGAAAATTGAAAGGGGTAAGGTAGTTTCTGTTACAGATTATCTAATTTTCTTCGTAGAACAATTAAAGTTTATCTCTTACAGCCCCTGAAGAATTACCATGCAATAGCAATATCACTTGTACTCTTTTCTAACGGCCATACAAAATTTTTCATTAATATAAAGATGTATAAATATATGAAGAAGTTTGTTATCAAAACAATTAAATTAATTTCTTTATTAAAATATGAAACAGATCATATGGATGACTGTGGAAATATTTTTAATGCGTGTGACCACTACAGAGAGTACTTCTGATGTACCCACAATTATATTTATGTACAATATTGGCTCATAATGTATTAATTATTTGGTTTGATTGTCAAGTTCCTACTTAAATTAATTGTTAATGTAGCTCATTAAAACGTGGTGTTATTCTGGAAACATAAACAACAAACAGACGTATGGTTTCTTTGTTTGAATAATGTCGTGTGTAAAAGAATAAAACTGTAGAAAATATATAAAAACGGTGAGCATCATATTTAATTTTTGTTGTTGATTGAAAATAAAATCTCATATTCATTTCTTGACAGGCACTCGACGTTGAATCAACACCGAAAAGACGTCGTTTTGATATCTTTTTGACGTTGATTAGTCGTGGAGTGACATGTGGGAAATAGTTGTACGTCCAGCAGACACACGACGTTAGATGAATGTCGAAATCTCCGGATAAAGATGCATGCGTTTATATCCGGATATCTGCGCATGCGCTTATAACCACGCTCACTTTCAATGAAAATAAAGATTTGACAAATATTCTTTTATAAACTCAGCGTCAGGAGTTGCTTTGTCAACCCAGTAAGGCCATTTCGTGGAGGTAAGGTCACTAATCAATTGTTGATTTGGTACCTGGTCAAAAGGATACTTTATAGAATACTTGCATGGAACCTTTATGTCATTGATTCCTTCATTTCTCGTGATGACCAGTTACGACAGCAGTTACGACAGCAGTTACTACACTGTTCCAATTCAGAAAATCACTTATTTTTGTTTTAAAAAAACACACATAGTTTTTGAAATTCTGTGAGTTGCAAACCCACCTTTTTTACAGGATAGAGCATGATTAATGTTGAATTGTACACCACATGCACATTTGGACGGAAGGTTTTGTAATAGTAATCCATATCTTAGACAGAGTGCATCTCTAAATTATTCTTTTAAGATCTAGGTCTTGTTTTTTTAGTGGTAAAGCGTTTAACCATGCACTAGCTCCTTCTGTTATCTGTTGTCTGGTCTATGATATTTTTTACATTTTGTGGTATAGTTGCTAGTGCATCATTCAAAGCAGTGTTTTTCCTCTTAAACTTTATGGTGTTATTAGCTGTAATTAAGTCGTTTTGTGTGTTTCCTTCTGAATCCAGTTCATTCATTATCATTGTCTGTTCGACAATAATAATAGACCCGACATTTCTTGCGACTAGAGGACTCGTGTTGATAATTTGCTTCTAATGATAAATTTGGTGATCACAAACCTCCATTCTTTGATGCTAGAGGCATAATCTTCTCTATGAGTTTTCTAGTGGAGTGTCAATGTCCATGGTATAAAGATCTTGTATAATATCTCTATTGTTCTCATAAAATACGTGAATTTTGAACGAAATCCTTTGATAAAAGCGATGTACCCAACCTACGGTTGTGTTTCAGAAATTTTCAAAAATCACCCAAATAGAATTTTAGGAAAGCTCAGAAAGTTTCAATTAGATTGGGTAGCTACAAAAAGCACGGTGATAAAAATATCATTAGGCTAGAGGGGGAGGGGGATACTTTGCCCCCAATCCACTATCCATGCTACTAAATATTATTTTTCTATACGAGACTAGAATAATAGAACAATTGTCAAGCATCATTCTATGTAAAAAAGTCTCAAAAACTTCGTCCACTTTTGCAATACTGTTACTATAGTGAAAGTAAATATAGAAGTTGATCTCTACTAATGGCGTTGCATTTCAACATATACTTCATTGACAGGAATCTGTTAGCCCACGCGAGCATGTCATGAATCATGAATCCTGATGGTAGAACATTTAATGTCAGAAGAAAAGATGCAGGTCATTATTCTGTAACTTAACTGTAGTGTAATGTGGGGATGTGTGGATGCTATTTTTTCATAATTTTGCTAGGCGCACTCTAATCCATCACATAGATTGATTTTTTATTCTGATTCAGTCCAACATAACCATGTTAGATTTTGTGTTTCTTTGAGTCCAAGAAGTGGTCAAGATTAATGTTCCTCCTAAATATATCATTTAAATGCGCAGTCTGGATAGAGCTATTACCCATTCTGATTTAACCCTATTCAGCCCATAGGATATCTGGAAGTATTAGGATATCTCTGGAGCTTTTCTGCTGAAATTTCCTAAAATGTTATTCCTAATACAAATGTCTTACCTATGATTTGATATCTAAGGCAGTGCTGCCATGGCAATCGGTTTTTGAGCACCGAGCAACAACAAATTTTGCGCCATTATGACTCCAAATTATGTTTCCATCAATGAGCCGTAAATGGAATTAGAAAATCTTCATCCATTCAAACGTAATCGCCTTTTACATAAATACAACAATTTTTACTATAAATTCCTAAAATTTCCGTACCATATCCCATACCACCCAATTAAAAACCTAATTATTCAGAAATGTTCCTATTGTATCGAAGTTAGCATGTGCCAAGTTTTATGTTTCTTGCATATTCCTATCAGAAATTACGGAGGGGAGATGGAATCCACCCCTCCCGCCTGGTATACCCCTGGCTGAATAGGTTTAATGCCTTTGATAATTGACCGTCCATGGTAAAACGTATTCTTCAGCTATTTATACGGATGATCTAAATGTCTGAAAACAAATAAAAAGTAATCGGAAACTGTGGATATCACACACAATGAAGCAACGTTCCATTTGAGCATTATAATATGCAATATAAATCATACTAACAACAGATAAACAACAACATGGTGTTTGACATGTTTAGATTAATTAAAAGCTTACTTTTCAATTAATTAGGATTTGAATAATTACAAGTAATGGAAATTGACACCATCTTTTGTTCGTTTTGTAGTGATTACTTTTTGTGCTACAGCAATAAAATAACATGTACAATATTCAACTTTCCTTTCAGGCATTTTAAAGGAAAATGACAATTACTTAAATTTTAGATTACTTGTTTGTTATCTCTTAATGTGCGTAAATCCTGTTGTTCTCAATATTGTCTTCCCCTACCAAAAATTCTCTAATTAGGCCACCCGATTAACTTAGATCCCCCGGTCAAGTTTTTTAACTTTTTGAATTGGAGCTTATTAGGGAGGCGGGGCTTATTCGAGGGAGACGCTTATTAACTTTTAAAGACATTTGGGTAATTTTCGATTAGTAATTTTCGATTAGTTAAAATTTATTTGGTGCATCCTCTATGTCACTGTATGTGATTTTTTCAACTGACTATGATTACACTAGGAAAGTCAAAATAAAATGTTCTATTGCAGTGTGATGTCAATTTCTACCAATGGACCATCTTCGTTTTGATTTTTTTCCTAGTGTAAACCCACCTTAAATTATCATCGGTAAATACACTCACTACCAATGCATTGCAACACAGTTCGTATAAGAAGATATTCGGTTGAGTTTCATATTAATCCCAGGACACCGGACATTGTTTTGTAAGGGTGATTTCAACTAGGCAAAAAATTCGCTAAAAAACAATGCATTCATTCCATTGGTAGAAATTGACGTCACACATAATGTGATGTTAATTTCTACCAATGGAATGTCTTCATTTGGCTATCGCAGTGAATTGTTCGGAAATGAACTTTTAGCTACGTTAAAAAATGATGGATAAGATTCCATGAATGGTCACCTAGCAACAAACAAACATTCTAATTTGGTCAGAGGGCTCAAGCGCCTTCAAATATCATACCACCTAATTAGCTCCAGGAAAAGACTCGGGGCTCGGTGATTAGCTCGTCGCACCCTCAGTTGTGGGTGCCGGATTCGATCCCATCTCTTGGAAACTATTGTTTTCATATTCCAATAAGGTGGTTCGGAGCGAAAAAGTTTTTTCCGCATATTTACACTGGTTGTTTGCTTGAGCAGGCATAAAAATTACAAGCAAACTCAACTCTATTCTCACACCTGCGTTCCCCCGCATATACACATCATGTACTTTTCTATAGTACAACCAAGTTGAGAGCTACTGCATATACATAACGGGCAGTAAGGAGGAGTAACGATCATATTCAATATTTTTTATTTACTTCCGTTGTTACTCCCCGCAGGATTTACATTTTTGATATGCAGCCAATATGAATAATTTAAATGTAAGTGGTCCTCTCAACCCACAAACACGTATCAAGCCAACATTTATCGATGTTTCCTTACTTGGATCGCTTTGCTATACAAAACCAATTGCGCAATTAAACTATATGTCAATAACTTTTAAATTGCAAATTGCAAATTTCCTTTTCTTATTTACCTGGGGATAAATTTAGTTCACAGATCTCTACGACATTTGCTGTGCATATTAATTAAAAAGTACTAAGTACAAGGTTTGTCTCATTAGAATAAAAGCATCCAGTACTAGTTTGACATGTATAGTTCTTAGTTTAATTAAATTGAAAAAATATAAGGAAATGGAAATTATTTAATGACAACATTACGCATTTTCCTTTTTACAGAAAATGTTAATATAAATAAAGGTTCTATGGAATTTTGTAGCAGATTTTTTAAATGCTTGACAAGGGAATGTGTCAAGTATTGTTCCAACACAATATATGTCAAATATATGTTACCCACTGAGTACGGGACCTTTTCGACATCCATTAAACGTTCCGTACTGAAGGGGTATTTGATACCAATTGAATTGTTTCTTCTTATGTTTTGCACTGAGTAGATGTTATCATATTTTTCTCGTTTTTTATTCTAGAATTAACAATGGAAAACGAAAGTTATTGGAAGTATTCAGATTATATCGAAGAAGAATATAAATTTGAATTAACAACCGAAAGAATAATTTCATCAGCTTTTCTCATTGCGATTATCATTGTGACGTTATTAGGGAACGTACTGGTGTGTGTTGCATTTTGTCAATATAGACGGCTGAGGACAATCACAAATTATTTCGTATTGTCATTAGCAATAAGTGACATACTGGTAGCCGGCTTATCCATGCCACTATTTCTAAGTTATGAATTAACAGAATGGTCAAACTTACCTTCATGGGTGGATGGAATGAAGTTATTTATGTTCTTGGATATCGTTGACATAATATGTTGTGTTTCTTCTATTGCAAACTTAACTGCAATAAGTATCGACCGCTTCTTTGGAATAGTAATGCCATTGAAGCACAAAACATTCATGACAGAATCAATTGCACTTTCATTTATTGTTGCCGTGTGGGTTTATAGTATCTTTGTTGCAGTTACAAAGCTCATTCCTGGTTTTGTTCACTATATCATCTTCAACTTCATTGCAGGATTTGCATTGCCATTGACAGTTATTATAGGTGCATATGCTTTTATATTTCTAACAGTCAAGAAACACTCGAAAAGAAAATTAAGCAATTCCTTATCACAAGAATGGGCATTAGCAAGAACAATACTTATTGTTATATCATTATTTGTTTTTTGTTGGGCGCCATTTTACATCATTCAGATTTTATATCAGTATTGTTTTACGTGTACGTTTATTGATACAAGCAATTTTGATCACGTGCACAGTGCAATGAAGTTACTGCATTACTTTAACAGTTGTTGCAACCCATTTGTATATGGTTATTTTAACGTGTCTTTTAAACAAGCATTTAAATCAATATTTGTTAAATGTTTTCGTAAAAAAGAAGAACGCGATATAAATTCTAACGCACCAGACTTTTCGTTAGCAACGGCGTATTCGTTCGCACGCAATCGATCATACAGTGGGTTAAATGTCTTGCTATCCGAAGCCGAACGCGAGCAACATAATACGTTAATAAGGCGTATATCGCGTGAAAACGAGCAGAAAAATGCAGATGAAAAGAAACAAATTGAACAGCAGATGATTGGAACAGAATGCACAAACTTTTTGTCAAGTATTAACGAAAACGATAACTACAGATCTGGACCAGAATTTACAGGAAATAATAAATTCATAAGCGAAACTTTAACTTTAGTTACATCTTTAACATTCAACAGTTTACAGATAAAAGACACTTGTTTAAATATGGAATGTATTGATTCAGTTGATAAATTCAACGACGATGTTACAAAAAATTTATTAAATCGTTCATCCATGAACATTGACGATTTATTAGCGGATTCAAAAGAATCGCACTTGTAAATAAATTTGAACTAAGATTTCACGATTATTTTTTAAACGGAACGTGAAAGACCATCCAATACGGCCCAGTGATATGGATTATATGCCTGTATATTAGCCTGTATGCAGAGACACACTGGACTGTATTCTATGGTGGCAAGTAGACGATTAAATTCTAGGCAAGAGACAATAGGCAATTTAATCCTAAACCAGAGGCAATAAACGTTATCTAAAATATTGCACATTACCTTTTGTTTAGAATTCAATTGGTTACTTAGTTACTACACTAGAAAAGAGGACGGAAGGAAATAACTGTTTCTATGTATTATAGATTATATGTTTTAGTTTCTCTATTTACACCAAAACCTAGTCTAAAATCTTAAAACAGGCAGGCCTATTAACCGCAGTAATTAAACGAGTCAATTGGGAAGGTAAGGGAAGTAAAGGGAAGGAGTTAACGTGAGGAAAAAGGAGTTGATTTGTAAACAATAAATGGTCTCTCTTATACAAATTTGTGTCATATTTTGTGCATAGATTATGACGTCATGTTAAATTAGCTTTCACAGAATTTTAAGCCAACAACAACAACACAGTTAAAACACCTTCTAAATGCAGTACAGTATTTTGATTGGTGGACTGTGCAGTATATTGATTGATTGAGTCTACAATATTACGTGTTTCTTTAAATTCTATCTTATTACAACTTAATAGGCACGGACACGCGACGTTCTTCAATGTGAAAATACGTTATTTTGACGTAAGAACCGTCAAAACAACGTAGTTATTTAGGTTTTAGCTCCTCTATTATTAGATTAACTTGTATTTTTTATTAAATTGATGATGACAATGTATTTACCCAATCATAAATATTTTTTTATTTCACACGTAATGTATTCTTTCCCAGGGAGCACTAAAGGAACTCGACGTCGGAACAACGTCAAAACGAGGTCATTTTGGCGTTGTTCCGGATTCGTGTTTATGCTTGGTAATCAATGTTAAATCAGGGATAATTCCTGGTTTAAACGTCAAAACAACGTCTTTTTATCATTGATTAGACGTCGCCATGATTCTTCGCTGGCGGGCATTTACTCATTGCTAAATATACAATTTCATTCATATGCATATAATTTTAAGAATTCATTAACGACAATAACAAACATTAAATTCTCAAAATAAACAGCTGTCTAACGACTGTCGAAATACGCTAATGGTTTCTCTTAATCCTGATAGGAAATCTAAAGTTGATAAACAAACATTTTAAATCTGACACCATAGATGCTGACACACAACACTTAATCTGCTGCGTAATTTCTAACTTCCAGCACAAGATGTCGCGACATTGTTTTGATGACGCTCGACCAATGGCATAACATCCTTCTGTGTGTGTTCTTTTTTTGTTAATTTGACTATAATTAATTAATTATGTTAAATTAACTATATTTACAGATATAAACCTTTTTATAAATAAACTTTTTTATAAATGAAACTATTTCACTATTATTTCATTATTACTGGGACATCATTAAATTTAAGAAACCTTTTAAATTTGATAAATTTAACACCAGGGAAACATACAATGGTGTCGGTAGAAATTTCTATAGTTACTAAAAAAAAACATAATAATCTACTATCGCTATCTCCATGGTTTGTGTGGCAAGGCGATTGGTTAGAGACTAGTAGGTTACTTAATTTATTCTAACTTCACGTTATTTAAAGGTGTATTTTAGCTTTTTAACGAGTTGATTGTTTTAAGCTACTGTTGATTTCCTAAATGTTAATAAACGTTCCCTCCGTTTATTTGATACTGCAGAGTAAGAAACTTTCAACACAACCTCGTTCCTAGGACTTCTTCTCTCTTGACGTTTAACGCGAAGAGGCCCTGGGAACGAGGTTGCTTTCAACACTGAAAACATCAAAACTTTTAAGAACCTTTCAGTACTTACTTAGGCTCGGTCTAACGTTCTTATATAATAAAAAAGAGTATATAATCGCTAAGTAATACACCACCTGATAAAACTTCGAATATAATCAAAATAGGCTCAATTATTTCAAAATTCGTGGCTTTTTCAGAGTTTCAGCGATAGTGAACTGGGCTGCTGGCCTAAACTTAAGTCTTGTAAGAAAGAATTTTAAGTGAAATTTAAATAAATTCGCCGAAAAAATTGGCAAGGATAAGAAAAACAATTGGTTCTATCACAATTTTAGCAGAATATTTTCCGACTATTCTATCACCAGTGTTAATTATATAGTACTAAGTATGCTACATAATAGTAGCTACTGATGAGGGAATAAATCCTGCTAAGATTGGAATATAAATATTGATGTTTTCACATCCTGAAAATAGATTTGTAATTCAACGCATGGCCAAGAAAGGAAAATAGTCAATAGTCAAGTGAGAGGGGGAAGGGGTTAACTAGAACAATTATGATTCGATATTTTGTAGGCAGATTATGACGTCATGTTATTTCAACAAACATAATTTAAGCAAACACAAATCAATCAATTTTATTCGCTACGCATGGAAATTTTATAACAAGGAATCCTGTTTAAACTGGAGGGCTAATTATCATTGATTATCATTTGAATCGTATTATTGGTTGAATCAATCCACTACAATTTATTATCATATTTTTTTTGTATAAGTTTGTCCGAATTTGAATTGATAGAGGATTTTTGTGTTGGATTACAATTTATAACTTGATTGCTAAAGTCTCTTTCAAATCTATGACGCAAACGCATACGCAAGGGTTGAGAGGATGCGCAAAAACCCAAGGGGACGTTAATTTTGTATGGAGCAAATATAGATTGATGAGACGTAATCTGCTATGACGTCAAGATTTGTTTACTTTTGGAAAACTAATAACTATGTTCATGTTTACTGCAAAAACCTAGCTATCTGCGACTCTTAACCACCGTATCTTAGAACTAGGAGTAGTCTTGCTCTTCATTCAAATCACCAGCTTCCCTACTAAAACCACCGAGTCTTTAGCTGAATTCCATTACTTTATATTTACAGTAGCTATTAATATCAAGCTCGTCCCCAGCCCCTTTTGAAAGTCAAAAAGGACTGGGGACGAGCTTGTATTAATATTTATTTCCAAGTATTGTTGGCATAACTAGCTAAAAGTATAAAATTGTTATTGTTCCAAAGTTCGTTGACCTAAAAGAAACAAAACAACTTCATTGTTTGAGGATTTACTCAAATGCTTTTGTGAGATGAAACAAAGCCTCTTTGTATTTAATAAATATCATATAGGCTAGAACAAAAACTCTCTTGTTAGGTTAGGTTTTCTTTATTTAAATTCGGTAATAATTTCCTAACATTGCATAACATTTTGTAAGGCACAATACACATATTGTACTGGCCTATTTACACCGACATATATACTCAAATTTTTAAATAAATTACAAAAATTATAAATAACGTAGTCAATATAACTAAAATACCGAAGTATCAAAGAAATGGGAATCATGAAAAACCTATCTTGTGATTTTTACAAAACATGGACATTCTATTGGTTTCCATTTCACAATTTCGGACTTGAAAGCTACAAACGTTTGTAGCTAGTAGTCTGTGTTTTGCGTCAAAGTGTTCCAAATAGATTGAAGTATATTCATGGAAAGTTTCAAGATGATTGCATTACCCAACAGATTTTGCTGGTTACCCCACCCCCGAGTGTGGAATTTTCAAAAAAGCCTGGATATGATAGGGTTAACAAATGAAAAGTGACCCAGTTTAACCCTTCGTTAGTATGATGGGATACCCCCGGAAATTTGTTAATTCATTGGAAGGTATTAAAAGATTCAGGGGGCAGAAATTCACAAAAGTATAATGCAGATTTATAAAGTATGTAAGAAAATAAACTCCTGAATAATAATTATTGTTATGTTACTTTCACAGCAAAATTTAAAAATTCTGGGGGTCCACACCATACTATTGAAGGGTTAATAATGTATCAATTACAACACGGATATAAACGGTATAGCGTAATAATGGTATTAGCACCTTAACAATCCAACAACGCCACATTGACGCCGTTACAACGGTAAATGTCATGCTATTGCACTATTACCATGTTACCTGTGATTTACTGTAATCACAAATCAATGCTAATGACAAAGAATATGTTGTTCATGCACTGCAAAGATAAATACAGGCATGGAGATCACCTGTAAAGTAAGATCTCGGAAATCGCTAAAACAATGTTCGGCGTCAACACCTACAATCTTCCACATAAATGATGAGACAGATTGCGAATATTGACAAGCAATATACACCACAAGCAATACAAAAAAATGAAGTTAAAACGACAGTACTCTTATGTTTAGTTTCCAGACGTAAAATAATTGTGGCGATAGCTAAAAATACATTCTAATTGTATAACTGACGTCACACTATGTGTGACGTCGAATTATACTAAAGGAATTTATTCTTTTGGCTTTTGCTGCCAATTATTAGCCTGAATTCCAGTCCCTAACTACGACAAGTAGTAGTGGACTGGAACTCAGGCTACCAATTATTCGCCTCGTAGAAATCAGCCTTAAAGGTAAAATAGTCTTTGTAAAAGAAAGCATTTCACTGGTAAAAATTGACGTCACACGGCGTGTGACATCATTTTTAACCAATGCTTTCTTTTTGCTTCGCGCGAATTTTTGCCTAGTAGAAATCTACCTTTAATCACAAAGTGCTAACCCCTGCTAAACCTTTTTTCTTAATGACTAGAAGGTTTTATGAATTTTCCTGCAATTTGTTTAGGATCTGTTTTTATTTTTTGGGGGATAATTTCCAAAAAAAATTCGAATGATTCTTTTTTCTCTTCTTATTTTTGCTGGAAAAACTTTTTACTATAGCTATAGTTTAGGAACAAACCAGTATTTCACGTAAAAACATATTTTGCACCACCTGTTTTCACTTCATCAGGAAAATAATTATGCTAAAATGTTAATTTTGTGTTGACCTAACTTTCTGAAACACTACAACGTGGTTTCAGCAAAAGTTATGAAGTTACAGGGTCTTTTTAGCCCTCCTTCCTCCCCCCGGCCTTACAGAGCCCCCAAAAGGTCCGGTCTGACTAGTATCAGTGTCATAGCCAAGGATTTTTTTAGCATACCTGTTTTGGATACTATAAGTCTTCTTTTGTGCGCATAAAAATAGTAAAAGTTGCCTATACCCTATTTGATGATTTATTTTAATAATACAGGCTTACCTTTTTCTGATAACGGAATTGAGTCATGATGTAAAAATTAGTATCATAAAAAGGAGATTAAAATTATTTTTTTTGCTCAATAATCAGGTATCAAAATCACCCTGGATATGTCCCTGAGGGTTAAAGTTGATTTCCATTAGACAAAATATCCGTTGCAAAAGCCAAAAGAAGACATTCCATTGATAGAAATTGATTGTGGCATCAAATTCTACCAATGAAATGATTTCCTTTGGCTTTTGCAGCGAATTGTTCCGCCTAGTGGAAATCAACTATTACCTTTCAATTATTCTACTATACAGCATAAAATATATTGAATATGGTACGCTAACACACTGTCTATAAAAGTATATGATAATCATGGTTCGATTACATTTTCGTTTCAGAGTTAACATTCACTGCACTCGAAGTGCTCACAAATGTCTGTTTCGTCATCATAGGCGTCGATCCACTGGTTGTGGTTGAACGCGCTCGAGATGTTTCATACAATTTTGTATACTTTTCAAATATATTTCCAAAAACTATATACACTAACCAAAGCATAACACCACGTAAACTTCTCAATAATGAATATATAAATGCAACCGTTGCAT
>JAULBZ010004185.1:0-10907 GCA_032360805.1 Neoturris breviconis | reverse complement strand
AGACAATAAGAAGACAATAAGAAGACAATAAGAAGACAATAAGAAGACAATAAGAAGACAATAAGAAGACAATAAGAAGACAATAAGAGAACAATAAGAAGACAATAAGAAGACAATAAGAAGACAATATGAAGACAAATCGATGGAATGTGCTGTAATTACAATTTGTTTTTTTTGTTTTTTAGGTTTAGAGAAGGCGCTTTCTAAAGCTAAGACTCAAATTCAGGAACATCTCAAGAAAGTGGCTGCAAAAGTGAAGGAAGCAAGTGATAAAATGAAGAAATCACTTGAAGAAATGTTACTAAAAATGAAATTGCAAAACATTGCAAAATTTCTTCAGGAATTCTTTAAAACGAAGACAGCTAATGTCAATGACGAAACAGGTACTTCTTATTTGATTTCCTCTGGCGGAAATTTTGCTGCGAATGTTAAATTCCATTAGTAGAAAGTGACGTCACATGATTGTTTCTACAAATGCAATGTCTCATACTGTATTATCAATATTTAAAACTGTTTATCAGAGATAGAACTATTCACAAATACATGGAAACGAGGCGTGCGGCTGCTCATAGTAAAACTTATTGCAATGCAATAACTTTCATTTTGTGGTGTCCTTGCAAGGAAGTTATTGCGTTGCAACAAGTTCTACTTTGAGCAGCCAATACTTCATTTTTCTCGTATCTGTGAGTAGACCTATTTTCTTACATCTTATGCGAAAGAATTAAAGTTTTTTAAAATAATATTTCGCAACATCAAACAAGACAATTAACACCAATTGATAACTTTTCAGCAGACTGCACGACATTAAACGTTCAGGGGTTAAAATCCAATGGTCATCACAGGGGAGGAAAAACTTACAGAATAGTATAAACCAATTTGACTGAAATTGTTCTGAAAAATATCTCCTCCACAGTGATGATCGTCAGTTATTTTAATCCCTAAACATAACATATACACACAATTCACAAACAAGACACGTATCAACAATCAAAACCTTTTCATGGTTCCTCGCATCACCAAACGAGACATTTATCAATAAATTATTTTTTTTATAGTTCCTCGCATTGCCAAACGAGACATATATCAACAGTTACAAGAAGCTTTTATGAAAGCACATGGTCACATGAAGGATATGATACAGAAAATGATGACTATGAGCCGAGAACATTTGAAAAGTATCCACGGATTAATTAAAAGTATCTTTAATAATATCCTTGGCGATGGAAAAACAAAGAGAGAAATAGGTGTGTATTATTAAGGAATTTAACAACAACCTAATCAAAGATCTCTGTTGAGGAGTAATCTTTGACTGCAGGGTAGGGAATATGATGGAAAGTCACAAATTTCAAGGAATATCTGTAAGTAAAAGTAAAAGTTATTTAACAAATAGAGCTACTCTTCCCCATAATATTTATGAGGAAGATTTATGACTTTCCATCATACTCCCTACCTTGCAGTTTTTCATTAATAACTTTTTAATGGTATGTTAATACGACTGACATTTCACTGCCACAAGTCTGCCACAATACCTCTTGCAAACGTTTTTGTGGAAAAAAATAATAGTTATTGCAGGTGTCTTTTGACCACGCCCATTTGTGACCAATGTAGTCGAAAAAACTGGTTTTTCACTGTCAAAATCCATATTATATATGAAATAAGCATATTTTTACAATCAATATCTTGAATTAATAATGTCTTCATTCATTTATCATCATTTCCACTAAATTTGGGCGAAATAACACATCAAACACGTGAAAATAATGGCCTATTGTCTAACATTATTTTAAAATTATTGAATAAGGATTGATGAGAACAATATCTGTACCAATTCTCATTAGAAAATTCAATGTAGTTTCGAAGTTAAGGAGGTAGGGCAAAGTTTGAAAGTGCTGACAATCAGCATAAAATAAGTTAAGTGGGGTCTATTTTTATGTGCAAGGGCATATATCGTATCGTATTTGTTTTCTTATAGACGAAATAGACATGATGGAGGAATTTGTTGACGCAATGATCGATCAAGAATTTAAAGAAGTTCAGGAAGAAGCAGAAATTGATGCTGATGTTCTAATTGACGAAGTTATTCTCGAAAATAAAAGCGATGAGGAGGAAACGATGATTGAAAAACGTGACTTGAAAACCGGTAAGTGGTCAAGATAGTTAGACTTGTTTGAGAGAGAGCTTGGGTAGTTTGGCTGTAGGTGGTATTCATCATTGAAAATAACGCAAGAATAATGTCTTAAATTATATATTTACTTATGTTTTATCAGTCTTGCTTCTGTCCCTAGCATACATCGTGGACTACCGACTACGGTCCTGCATATTCCTGTTTATTCCCGTGTATTCCCGTACATGGACTGTGTACTGCTATATATGGTAACATACAGTTCATATATCGGAAAATACGAGACCATAAACGGCAATGTTCCACCTTGTGAGAGTCAAAAATGAAAATGATTTTGATTGTGCAGATAACGCTGTTAGTATAAAAGTTAACACGAAACACGAAACCATCCAGTGGGTATAAACTTGTTCAGCAGTCAGCAGTAAAGTATTTACTTGTCTTCTTATTGTCTTCTTATTGTCTTCTGATTGTCTTCCTATTGTCTTCTTATTGTCCTCTTATTGTCTTCCTATTGTCTTCCTATTGTCTTCTTATTGTCTTCTTATTGTCTTCTTATTGTCTTCTTATTGTCTTCTTATTGTCTTTTTATTGTCTTTTTATTGTCTTCTTATTGTCTTTTTATTGTCTTCTTATTGTCTTCTTATTGTCTTCTTATTGTCTTCTTATTGTCTTTTTATTGTCTTCTTATTGTCTTCTTATTGTCTTCTTATTGTCTTCTTATTGTCTTCATATTGTCTTCTTATTGTCTTCTTATTGTCTTCTTATTGTCTTCTTATTGTCTTCTTATTGTCTTCTTATGGTCTTCTTATTTTCTTTTATTTTCATTTTTGCTATAAAATTTGTTTTGTCATATGCAAATGCAAAACCAATGATCTTGACAGTGATTGGCTACTTCGTGAGAGAAACCAATCCCTTCGGGATCGTTGACTATATGTAATCTTCTCAAACTTTATTTATATATTTTAGCCATTGATAAAATGATGGGATCATACAAGAAACTCACAGATAAATTTAAACAACTTTTGGAAAAAATGAAAGGTATAGATGTTGCAAAATTTACGAAGATGTTAGCTGATGCCGGTGTAAACATGTTAGGAAATGTTAAAGATGTGTACGAAAAAATAAAAGAAATGATGGAAAATCAACGTAGAAGTAAAGTTTGATTTCTTTTAGGTGCAAAAGCCAAAAGAAGACTTTTCATTGGTAGAAATTGAAGTTATACATCACGTGACATCAATTTCACCAATAGATGTATTTTGTTAGCTTTCAAGGAGAAATTTTCTGCCTAATAGAAATCAACCAAAGATACTGCTTTAAGGTTCACTTCCACTAGACCTAAATCTCCATGCGAAATCTAAGTGAAGACATTCATTGGTAGAAATTGACGTTATACATCACGTGACATCAATTTCTACTAAAGGTATGTCTTCTTTTAGATTTCGAACGGAATTTTTCACCTACATAGTGGGGATAAGTTTTTAGTGTTTCATCAGCGTTCCCAGGGCCTCTTTTATCTCTTTTGAAGATGTCGACATCATTTTTAAAAAGTATTAAAAGGCCCTAGGAGCGATGTTGATAGGAAATTATTTGTAGCAACTGGGCGAAAAATACGATATTTAATGAATTTAATAAGAAATGACAACCAATCTCCGTGATAGATTTCCTTTAATCTTCTGTTCCTGATTTCTAATTCACGGTAGTATAGCTATGAATAAAAACGTTGTGTATTATAGTTGTGTATTATATACTTACCAGTTTTAAGGAACCATCTCAAAAATAAAATCTACTGAGGAAAGTACTGAGTCAATGATCTTGCAATGGATTGGTTTCTTCGTACCGAAGAAACCAATCCATTGTAAACTCATTGACCTAACACACTTCTGCACAGATTTTGAATCTGACCTATTTTGTTGTATTTCACTATATCATTTTTGCGACTTGTTAGCTATATTAACTTTTGAGATTTTCACTTAAAGTTTTTTGAAAAATATATTTTCGCGAATTTAGAACACTTCATTACTAAAGCAGCCTTTCCATGGATCCCTAAACGAGTTTCACTCTAAACGATCTTGTATTTGATTGGTTTCTTCGATACGAAGAAACCAATCAAATGCAAGATGGTTTAGTATCTTTTCCCGAGATTTCGTTTGTGATTCTTAAATCTCATCTTTTAAAGTTTTCTTTTTACCACATTTTATGTGAAACATTTACAGGCAATTTAACTTATTAATGATCCAGGAATGTCAGTAAACTACCAATGTCAATTTCCTGATCGTTTTAATAAATAGGGGCGTATTAATTACATACTAAATGCCTTTGGTACAATTTGTGATCAAGTTAACAAGTCATTCATTTGAAGAAACACATTATACTCAGCTTATTCAACTCTTTTTTTCTGGTCTATATGCAGATTTCACCATCAACATTAGTTCTAAGATACCTACTTGTATCTCAGTCATTGTGGGACATTGTTCTAGCCCAACATGTTCGTTAAAGGTCCATAATCACCATTTTTGACACACACTGAAAATACTCAGAAAATTTCAGAGTCTAAAAAGTTCAAGAAGTGGCAAAACAAGCAATTTTTTTCTCTAAAAACAGAAAATCTATATTCGAAAATATACATTTTGAAAACAATACCTACTTTGATGAGCATGTATATACAAGTAAGTCACTTTCAATGTTTCCGTGCGAGCCGAGTCATAATTGTAATCTAAACACACAATTTAAATTCCGTCAGGCTATTATTTGTTTTGATATAACTTTTCTGGTGTAAACTTTTCTGGTGATGAAGCTTTGAAACTTTCTCAGATTTAGTATAATCCTAATTTTACAATTTGTAGGGGAAGGATATTCCTTTTTTGAGAAAAAACACCACCTATTTCCATTTATTATGGGGTGGGGTTGGAGCGAAGCCATTTTAAGCACTTTGGCTAGAATATCACCCCACCCTGTTATTATGACTCCCTCCTTTTATACAATTTTATTTGAATTAATACAAATATTACCAACCTTTAATTATAAATTCCTGTTTTGGCAAAAAAACACCCCACCCATTTCCATTTATTAGGCACAGGTTTTATAAGGGTTTGATCTAAAAAAACACCCACCCCCTTTTAAGAATTTCCTTATGTTATTCTTTACACATATATGCAATGTTGATCTAATCAGGTTTTCATTGTATCGGCCTAGAATAACTACCAACAATTTTTACCTTATCCACGTACTATCACAATATTACATTTTTTCGATGATCGACAATTTATTTTGTTTTATGCATGGTAAAATATCAAAGTATATTCATAACAAGTTTTTCAATGCACCAAGTAGTAGAGAATGAACTTCAAATATGTCAGTAAATAAGAAGTTTTTACTTATTCCACACACACTGTCAAACCTGTCAAACTCACCACAATTTCTCTTTATATATACATTATATATACAAAAATACGTTTCTTTCAGTTTCCAAGAATTTAGAATTTTATGTGTACTCTGCAGTATCAATCAGTATGTAATAAGCGTCCCCCCCGCTTATTAATTTTTGGAATTTTTGCCAATAAATTTTAAGAATTCAACAATAACATAAAGCAGTCAACTCGCTAAAAAGCTTTACGTTAAAAATAAGTTAAAGATAGAATAAGTTAATTAATCGACTAGTCCCTAACCAATTGCCTGCTACATAAACCATGGAATAGCGATAGTAAAGAACAAGTTCTATCATTTTTCTTCAGTAACTATATAAATTTGCCACCCCCTGGTTATTTCACCCCCACCCTCTTTGCTTAATATTTGGAAGAATTTCCAACCCCTAGGTTATTCCACCCTTCCCCACCTCGGTTTTTCGATAATGCAGAGTACATAAATAACAAAATAAACTTTATTCAATGGAGGCACATATGTCTGAATTCTAGAAGTTCTTTCCAGGAAAATGCATGGCATTTAGCTTCTTCCCTTTTTTTGCTCTGCGTCTTTTGTATGTAGCTAGCTGCTAGTTTAGGTTCAGCTAGCTAGCTTCTTCTGGACTGGGGTCCGGCAGTAGTGTTAATATTATAATCTCTTTATGTAATGTGACTGTTTAACGTACATTGTATCCACCTCTGACAGTATGGGGGAATTATGTTGACTATTGAATTCATGGAGAATTTATGGTCATTTACCAAAGTACTAAGATCACGTGACTTATTCAAGTGATTATGAATTTGTTAACTGGTTATCTAGCTTACTTCTCAACTGGCAAAAACTTGTTCAAAGTCAACAAAATAACGTTAAAACAACGTTCAAAGAATTTTTCTGCTAATAAAACGAACTTGCTTTATCTAATAAGTATGGAGTATCGCACAGATACATATATTAGTAGCTCTAGAGAAGCTAAAATCAATAAATTTTAGAAAAGTTATTCTCATGATGAAGAGTGTCAAGTAAACGAGCTTGCAATTGATTGGTACGAAAAAACCAATCCAATGCAAGATCATTGATTCGGCACTTTTTCGATAGTTTTGTAAAATATTCGACTTAAAAATGAACGAAGATCGTCCAAAACGACGCCCACGATGAAACAATGTGTCGATAAGTTTATCATTTATCTTTCTCTCTAATTCAACCAAACGATGTTTTACCATATACATACATCACACTAACACCAATTGTTTAGGTTTTTAAGATTTCTGATCAGGTTATTAATGTTAGATAGTAAAACTCGCTGTTCCCATTCTCCAGCTTTGGTGTACTAAATTTACTATATTTATAATATACTATATTTTCGAAGAGAGGAAGGCGTCGCGCCATCTTCCCTTCAAAAAGCTAAAAAAAGCTCTGGGAACGAGGTTGGGATATTCTCAAGATCGTTTTAATTAGTTATGTTTTACTTGTGGTTTTTATTACACTTCAAATTTCGTAAATTGTCTCATAAATTATCACCATAACTATGCATTCAAAATTCAATTATTTTTACGCATTTCTTCATCTGACAGTTAAATATCTTATATAAGTAAGACACGAAATTTATCCGACATGCTCATTAGATTAAACGGACCGAATATTGACGAGTTTGGAATAGAAACTCGATTTTGTCTGCATTTCTCGTTTTTCGAAGACAAATTAGTAAATGAAATCAACCTCGTTTCCAGGGCTCCTTTCTACTTTTTGAAGTGAGGGACGGCGTGAAGAAGAAACTTCTTCTTCGCGCCGTCCTTCCCGTCAAAAAGCGTAAAGAAGTCCTGGGAACGAGGTTGAAATGAGATGATATTTAATTCACCTAGTGATTGTTTCGTCTGTAGGTTTCTCCACTCTTAGCACCACGTTATGTAACAGTATAATCTTGCAGAGTGAACCGTGTAGGAGCGCTAAAAATATCGATGTTTTTAAAAACTGAAAAAGAATTTTTTTTAACCCTAATAACAATAGAGCGGGGGCGGATTGTTCCCCTTTCTCACATTAAAAAAAAAAAGTATTTGATCATCAAAATAACTTTGGGCCAAAATGTTCATTACAGTTGGTACCAGTATTGCGCCAAGTTTCATGGTGTAATACCAAAGCAATCCAGAGATCTGTAAGGAGGGGGAGAGTGGTGGAATCTATTGAGGATCCCCTAAAAGGCCAAGTGTTAATAGGGTTAAGAGAAGCTTGTAAGAAAATAAAAGTTTAGGAAAGTTTTTTGTTACTTTTAGTTTTATTTCTGTTTGTATGATAAAACACATATTCGCGGCTATAAAATAGGATATCAAATTTTTTATTGTTGAACATATGTTTATTGTTGGTTGATCATAAAGACACCTGGAGGCTTGAATAATTAATAAGAGATACACTAAATATTTTTAAAAACTTTTAAATGCTCTCGAACACTGTGTTTCTGAATTTTATAATCAGGCAAACTAAAGTTTGATTTTCATTAAGCGGAAAATTCTGTGCGTAAGCCAAAATAAGACATTCCACTGGTAGACATTCATATATCGTGCGGAATGTCTTCTTTTAGCTTACGTGCGGATTTTTTTCGTTTTTCGCCTAAAGGAAATCAACCTTAACCCTATTCGGGCCGGGCCTTTTGGGGACACTGTAAGACCAGGGGGGGGGGGGGGGGCTAAACAAAAACCATGATGGAACCTTGCTATAGCGTTGAAACTTTCCAGAAAGTTAGGTCAACACATAATTAGCATTTTATCATAACTATTTTCCTGATGACGTCATTTTTGGAAAACAGGTGGTGTAAAAAAATTATTTTTAGGTGAATTTTTTCTCTTTCCTAAGCTATATACCAAAACGTTTTTCAGGCAAAAATAATAAAAAAAAAAATTGAAATCTTTTTTTACCACTTGTCAAAAACATGGTTGCTAGGGGGAAATTATCCCTAGTTATCGAAAAATGTTTTTATCAAAATAATCTTAGATAAATTGTATGAAAAGATCCATAATATTTAGTCATATAAGCCATTCATTTAAAATGAATAGGGCCAACCTACGTGTAACTAGTATTGGAATATCGTACTCAACATGTCAGCAAGCATTCTTTACCTTTGGAGACGCTTAGAGTTACCTTTAAGCTTATTATGAACAACAAATACGAGCACCGTAAATAATCTATTCCTTGAATAAGCGCACTTTCTTAGTTAGATAAGTGCCTCCCTTGAAATAGCGCCCTCAGAATTTTTTTATGAGCTTCTATAGATTGAATAAGTGTCATCCCCTAAACAAGTGTCCATTGAAAATAAGTGTTTTTAATAACCCTATTCAGGATAGGGGTTGGGGGCTACCATACTTTTATTATTTAATTTGTCTATGATCATTTTCCAAAAAAAAAAAAAATTTGATAACTAGGAATAATTTTTCCTTAGCAACCAAATTTTTGGCAGGTGGTAGTTTCTTTATTACAATTTTTTTTCTTATTATTTTTGCTTGAAAATCATTTTGGTATATAGTTTCAAAAAAAAACATATTGACCTGTTTGGTCCTGATGACGTTATCATAAGTAATGTTTATGTGTTAGACTAACTTTCTGGAAAGATTCAACATTATAGCATGCTCCCATCTAAAGTTTTGGAGCTCTCCCCCCCCCTATCAACGCAGAGCCCCAAAAAGCCCATCCTGAATAGGGTTAAGTTAAGGAGCAAACTACAGAAGTTAGTGACGGTGGAGATAATCAATTTATTGTCATTTATCGTACATAATCTGAGTTAGCAGAGGTAGCACAGATCTTGATGACAACGCTCATGAACTTAATATGCAAAGAATTCGTTATGTAAAAAAAATCCATGTCTTAAAAAAACTGACGATAATAAAAACTCTCTTCGTATTCTCCAAATGGGAAGCCTATTTAAAATTAGGACGACTTGCACAATGACAGGTGGCATATTCTATAAAATTGTGAAATTCTGGGTTTATTGGTTGTTGCAGGTATATTTTTCTATATTTCTCGCTACAAGCAGATAGGATATGATAGGCGAAGATTAGGCATATTTCATATTTACAGATATGATGTTCAATATTGACAGGTGGCATTATTATGACGTCAACAGGCGGAAAACACGCTTATAGTATTCATTGTTTGTTGGTGTGGCATACTTTGGGCGTAAATTGTAGGAAACAGATCAATTAGGATCGATAAAGGATGGACGGAGTCCGTGATCAATGTTGAAAGGTGGTCTATCAGTGACGTCATAAAAAGGAAGGAAATTGGGATTTCTGTGATTTTTTTCGACCTGTTTTTGACTGTATTTGCCGTTGTTTTCGATGGAATTGGATAGTTGAAAATTGGACAGGGTGTTGAATGTTGAATGCCCAAAACTCACAGCTGGTAATATTCGGTGATATTGATTTCCCGACAGCAAATTATTAATTTAATTTAGCTATATTAGTTCTAATTTTAAACTTATGACTTCATCAATGCATTAGTGTTTATGATGCAATATTAAGAGTGCAAAAGCAATAAAAAGGTGTTGTAGTCTGTTACATAATATAATTTTACTCGCGAAAAAAAGAATTTAATTGTCAAAACTCCCTGCTTTGTAATGACTTTATTTCGAACGAAATCGTTCTGTTATTCTAAGAATTATTGAGGCAAGGTCTACTAGATGACTAGACATAATCGACTATTATATATTGATCCACATTTATAATATCATGTCGTCCTTTTAACAGTGACCTTTAATGTGTTTTGCGTGTGGTTGTTTTGTGTTAACCCTAATAGGACTGTTTTTTAAGGGGGCAGATCCCTCCCCCCCTATAAACGAAATTTGAGTGGCAAGGGATTATATTTTAACATATCTTCCGGATTTTAAAATATTTCTACCGAAACCATGCGAAATTCCCCCTAAAACCCAAAAAAATCGGAGAAATCGGGATATTTAGGCTATAAAAATTAGTAGAAATAATGTAAATCGTGATACGAGTCTATTTGAATAATGAATTCCTTCTTTTATACAAAAGTTATTCACATTTTTGTCTTTGTAAGAACTGACCCCAGAAATGCTTATTTTTATTGAATTATAAAACGCGATTAAAAAGTTTTTTCTGTTTTGTTTTCGGATACTGGGAGCTAATGAATGCCTTCAAAACATACTTTACGGGTTTTATAAAATGCGAACAGAAAGAGGGCCAAATAATCCCGAAAACCCAAGTAAAATCTCGAAATTTGAAAACTTAAAGTATTTAGAAATTTTTGGCAGAATAGAAAAAACACCACAATAATATGCTCGTATTATACTGTTTCTTCTTTTTTTAATCAATATCTACATCTTCATCATCTGAATTCTCATCTAACAGCAAAAATCTATATATGGATTTTCGTTTTCACT
>JAULBZ010004184.1:0-15139 GCA_032360805.1 Neoturris breviconis | reverse complement strand
AAAACACTAGCTAGTAAGATGGCATTCCCACTAAAATCGATCTAATCAATTAAATCTTTCAATCGATAAAGAATCGAAAACAATCCTAAAAAATATTGTGAGTATTCGATTGTTTTTCGATTATTGTTAAGGGCCCAATTCCATACTCAACTTGCCATGCTTAAATCGGCGATTTGCCAGTGGGTGGATCAGGATTTCTGATAAGCGTGGTAGTTTGGGTTTCAGCAAAACCATGTGCGCTTTCATAATTGCGAACTCGCTTGAAATGCAGACAGGCCTTACATGTCGACATGATTATAGAGGGTGTATATAGCAACATATACTTTCGCGGAAGAAACTTTCGCGGTATGAAAAACACCGCAAAATTTTTGGAATTAACTCTCGCGGTTAGCTGCTCAGTGTAAATTTTGCGGTAATAAACTTTCGCGGATTCGAGAATTTTATATATTTCACAGGAATAAACTTTTGCGGTTTGCAATTTTAATGATAAAAAATTGAATCGTTTTAAAAAAAATTATTGTTTTAAATTGACAATAAATGTGTGATGTAAAAGAAAAGAGATAAAAAACGACAAAAAAAGATTTTTTAGATTTTTTTTCGCGGAATAAACTATCGCGGATTCGAGAATTTGATATATTACATGGGAATAAACTTTTGCGGTTGACCAGTTTTAGTGTGTTTTACAGAAGAAACTTTCGCGAAATCGGGGTTAAATTACAGTGAAAGTTTTTTCCGCGAAAGTTTCTTCCCACTAAAGTTTCTTCCTGCGAAAGTAGTGGATTCGTGTTAATAAGTGGATTACAAAGACCCAACTTGAATGAAAAAAATCGCCCAACTGTAAATTATTAGCGGCATTGCCCCGATGTACTGTAAAAAATATTTTCATTTAAATTTTTGCTGGTCTTAAACAAAATAGCAGACGCAAAGCAGTAATAAAAACAATGCGAAGCCAAGGTATTTTTACATCGATAGTTAGTTGTGTTGTTTATGTTTTGTAGGGTCACAACTTTCCGATTAGAAAGTGGGTGGGTGAGTCAATCGTCTTATTGGCAAATTGCCAGTAAGCATAATCTCAAGTTGAGTATGGAATCACCCCTCTAAAAGGCCATCAATAATCAAGCAATTGATATCCGGTTGGCTTAGTTTTCCAAAGTTCGATTGGCTTAATGCTACATCTGGTTTTGAGACCGTGGTCATGGAAAACTAAAGTGCAGAGTTGTTGTTGTTGTTTAAAACTCAACTGCCATGCTTATCGGAAATCCTGCTGACCTCCCCATCGCACATCCACCAGGCCACCACCAGCCCAGTTCTGGCAAATTGCCGATAAGCATATGTGTATGGAATGTTCCAAGCATGACTGTTCAAACAACCCAGTTTGTGAGAGCCTTCTCAATTTGCAAAAAATTATCCAAATGCCTGCCTTTTAAGAAAATAATTTTTGCGAGAGCCAAGCCAAAACTATGTCAATTGAACAACAACCTTCTTCTCGCCACACAACTCAACACCACTAACATGCAAAACAAACAGTGGAATGCCAGGAGTACCACTTTATCGGGAAAGGGGGGAGGTGGGGGAGGTGCAAGTATCTAGCTACACTTATATATAACGTTGGTTAGGCTGGGCATCTCTACTCTAGCTGTATTATGCATGCTCTAGCGAAGTATCTACGTTGCCATTCGTATGTTATGTTCAATATATACAGTATGTTGTTAATAGAATAGAATATACATACCTGGAGTCATCACCGGAAAAATATAACAGTTTTTAGTTCATTTTCTTCTTTCTTTTCCATAAAATGTCCCTTTCCTTCTAACATTGCAAAAATAAGACCTGGACACATATACCTTTCGAATATTGAGTATTATATTGCATGCTTATTTAGGGTTAGCTGACCACGCGATCTTAGCAAAATTTTAAAATGGATAATGACAAGCCATTTATTGAAAATTTAAATAGTTAAGAGGAGGACAGATTGAATAGTGCAATTAGAACTCGGAAAGAATAATCAAAATCAGGACTTTTCTAATTTTACTTCTCATCATTTCTTTTCTCATACATTATTTTCTTTTCTTTTGCGTCCCGCTAGATGAATTTCCTTTTCGTTGTTGGGTTGTAGCACCTCTTGATGTATTTAATTTTGCAGGAAACGGCTTGCCATTCAAAAAGTGTCCGACAGACGAAAACGAAAAAAAAATCGGTCCGTTCCAACAAATCATGCTCTTCTACGCAGAGGCGTGATTTAATTAAATTAAAGTATATAATAAACATTTTCGTCAAAGAAAATAAGCGAAAATGCTTAATTCAAACCTTGAATTTGCAAAATATCAAGGATAATTTCAAAGAATTACAATAAAGTAATAAATTATAACGTTAGCAAATATATATTATATATTTGCGACTTTTTTTTTTTTAGGTGTTATTCTATGCAGCTGAAGTTATATTAGGTCTAGAACATATGCATAAAAGATTTGTCTGTTATAGGGATTTAAAGGTAAATTACTTGTATTTATTTATTTATTTATATACTTTAATATTTTTGTTTAAATATTTATTTGTTTGTTTGTATTAATACCACTACTAACATGTCTTGTTTATTGCCTGCCAATATATTATTGCATATTTTGTTTTGTCTAGCCTGCAAATATTTTACTGGATGAAAGTGGTCATGTTAGAATATCAGATCTTGGCTTAGCATGTGATTTCTCCAAGAAGAAGCCCCATGCTTGTGTGTAAGTTGTAATGTGAATTCAGCTCAGTTTTATATATGGGTACTTGGGATTGATGTATTCCAACCACAAAACTGACCCTGATGTTTTTTGCCTGCCAAACTTAACTTTGCTTTGGCGTCGGCGTCCCACTTTTCTTATTAGACCATGTTCCTAGAGTGCTACTTTAATACCAGCATTGTAGGTAATATTTTGCAAGGATTAATTGTCAGTTCAATGGACTGAAAAAGCATGGTGTCATCTTGAAATTTGGTATCAGCATTCTAGGCACTATTACGAGACTGCTGGTCAAAGTGTTTTCAATTTCGTCGACTCAGGACCAAGTATCTATGAAAAAGGAATTTTTTCAAAAGTAGAGACTTTTCGAAAATTTGGATTCTATTAATATCCAAATCATAAGGGGAGAAGTGGAGACTTTTTTTTGATTTTTTTTTTAGTTATGAGTCATTGACCATGACTGAATTTTTTTGGAATCCATTATGTATTTTAAGGAAGCGTCTTCCTCTCCTTTTAGAGAAATTAAATAAAAAATAAGGGATAATGTTAGGAAATTTTAAGAATTAAGAATTAAAGATGATTTTGGAAAACTTCTTTCCTTTAAAAGAAACCATTTCTTTTAAATTAAGATGGGTTTCTATCATTTAAAGCTTGAAAATAAAACTAGACAATAGATTAAAAGGATATATTGGACAAATATGTTAATATTTGAAAAAAGTCGCAAAACATGCTTAGTACACCATGAGTAAGTTAATGATTTTTGATAACATTAATTATCTCAATGTTAATGTTACTGAGTGTGCTCAAATCCTCATAGATATCATTATATATATTTTTCTAATTCTCCACTTTTGGAAAAAATCCCTTTTTTACCGTTACTTGGTCTACGAAATTGGGGAAAAAATTTTCCCAGCAATCTCATAATAGAATGCCAATACTAAATTTCAATTGAACCAAAAATACAATTGGACTATGTTCCTACAGTGTTACCATTTTGAAATTTGGATATTAGCGTTTGAGGCAACATTTTGAAAGAACCCACAAAGTGTTAATGATTTTTTTATAATATTAATTGTCCTTAATATGAAATAATAATGAAAAAGAAAAGAAAAGAAAGAAATTAATTCAAAGAAAACGTATTCTTCTATTTCTTTTCTAGTGCTTCTTTATCTTTAAATTTTAATAGGTAATAGAAACAAGTAGTTTATGACATGGCCTCTTTCATAATAATTTTATCTTGTTTTTAACCATATGAAATTTCTAAAACTACATGACCAGGAAACACATTATGCAAAGTACCTTTTTACCTGCATATAAGCGCACCCTAGAAATAGGTGCATGTGCTTATATCCGGATATAGGTGTATGAGCCTACTGTCTCATTTTGATGTTTTTGATTTCATGAACAAATAAAAAAAGATACTTGACTGTTAATTCATGTATTTATTAATTAAAGTGTTGTAAGAAATCGATATAGAACTCATGTAACTATATTTATAATGAGAAAAGATTGTTTCTTTCCTTGCAAAATTGCATTATTCTGTCAAAGTTAAGCTATGCCTATCTTGAATATTGGGTGCACTTAACCGAATTTATATAAGCGCCTCGAAGGTCACAAAATTTTAATTAAAATTTCATATGCATACATACGCATTTAAGCTCATGTGCTCATGCGGGATAATAGGGCAGTATTGTCTCATTGATTACTCACATTGATTACAACATTGATCTTGTTTCAATTCTTTCTTCTAATAACTGTCCATTCCAAGTTAATAAGGGCCTCCCTCGAATAAACGCATACTCAAAAAGTTGAAAAACTTAAAGCAGACCTGAATTAGAGGATTTACAGTTTGATATAACTACATGTGATTATTGGTGCAAATATATGGTTTTTGATATAACTCTAGATTAATTAACTGCTCTGCTTAGGTTCAACTATTTGCCATCTATGTTCATGATGACTTGTTTCAGATTGCATGTTACATTTATATTACTATTTATATTATATATAGAGGAACACATGGTTATATGGCTCCAGAAGTATTACAAAAATCAGTAGCTTATGACTCATCGGCTGACTGGTTTTCTTTGGGTTGTATGTTATATAAACTGCTAAGGGGGTAAGTTTTAAGTGCAATGTCTTCAAACAGCTCACCAATAAATTCTATTCATTAATTTATTTCATACGAACTAGTATCAGAAGTCCCATGAAGAATATACTATAAGAAATGTCACATTTGTATGTTATGTATGTTCTTTTTATTATTATATGTTTTAGTCATAGTCCATTCCGACAACAAAAAACTAAAGATAAACATGAAATAGACAAAATGACACTAACAATGGTATATAAAATTAGTTATTGTTTTTGTGTAGGAGAGTAGGAAATTTTACTTTCAAAAGATTTTTCTGTTGATTGTTAATTCATTAGGCTGGAAACAAATTCATTAGGCTGGAAACAGATTCATTAGGCTGGAAACAGATTCATTAGGCTGGAAACAGATTCATTAGGCTGGAAACAGATAAGCACTGTGTATGCTGCTCGAAATAATCCACTGTGGTGGAGTTCTTAATTCGGTCACTGCAACTGTAGTTAAATTTCTATCCATTCTAGTACAACATCACCTCTGCCTGTATGATGTCATAATGTTGCCCAGGTGGTTTGGTCTGCCAAATATACAATCTGGTCTGTAAATTGTAGAATGATGTGATAAATGTTAAAAATTTATGTAATCTAATATTGTTGTAAAATCATGTAAATTCGACAGGGTTAACACTGATGATTTCAAGATATAAAGAAGATTATTTTCCCAGGGTGGCCATAGGTCCTGGAAAACCTTGAAAACCTTGAAAAGTCCTGGAATTCTATTGGTCCTGGAAATATCCTGGAAAAGGACCGTTTTTTGACATATTGACCTGGAAATTCTGGAACAAAATTTCAGCCAGTCAGTTGTTTAGATTTGTATCATAATGAAGCAATTTTGTATATGGTATCTCATCGTATTGCTATCAAGAAAGGTTTTATTGTTGGACTATATTAACTGTACTTTTCACAACGCATAATTATCTTTGGACTAACTAACTAACACCCTGATTTCCACCAACCATTGTTATGAATGAATATACGTTTGTTATTGTCACTGTAAATTAGAACAATAGTATATCTATCTAAAATGAGATGAAACATTCAATAATATTACTACTCCTTTTTTTATCTCTAAGGATGTAAAATTTCCGGATGAATTTTCAAGCGAAATGACGTCATTATTGAGTGGCATGTTGCAAAGAAATGTATCAAAAAGACTTGGATGTTTAGGAAGAGGGTAATTTAAAAAAGTTTTTCCTGTTAAGCCCTTTAAAAAACGATTTACGAAATTTCAACTTGCAAAAATGGAAATATGGAATAATGATGATTATCATTTTCGTTAATCAAGCAATGTTATCACAATGTACAATTTGCTAAAAAGAATGTTGGGTTGGCAAATATTTTTTGCCGACTTCTAGATAAAACTATTCTTTGCAGATTGTCTCTTCAGCAATGTGACCATGCAAATAATATCGTTGTTTCATTATTATTTAGTGCTGATGAAGTAAAAGAACATCCGTTTTTTAAGATTCTAGAATGGAAACAAGTACAATTACAAAAGGTAATCATCATCTTTCTAGTAATTACTGCATTGCAGTTATGGGCAGATATAATTTTACCGTTTTATGTCTTTGTTATCGCAATGGTTGAAGTAGGAGCAAATAATCACTGCGGAGGTGTGTTGTTTTATATTTAGCTAGTACCACCGTTGGTTCCTCCCCGTGGTGAAGTTAATGCAGCTGATGCTTTCGATATTGGTTCATTTGATGAAGATGATGTGAAAGGTGTTAAGGTATACTCCTTAAAATTAAAAGTAGATAAAGATAACAGAGTAGAGACAACATAGAACAACATGGTGGAATCTCACAAGAGAAATCATTTGACTAATTCTTTGATTGTTTTAATATTTCATCATTTTAATTTCTAAAATTCTCAAATTATAGAAATCCGGGACATCGTTTCATTAAAGTTACGTTTACATGCTACGATTAATTAGGTCGATTTTTGCTACTATCTTTCAAAAATCAGCTACAACTCGAAAATATCTGTAGAAAAAGTACAGATTTTTTCGAGTTCTAGCCGATTTTCCAAGATGGTAGCCAAAATTAGCCCAATTAATCGTAGCGTGTAAACGTTGCTTTAGAAATATTCCAAATGGCAAGAAGATTTAACTTAATTATGTCAACTATAACAACAGAGACATCTCCGCCAAATAAAAATACCCTTTTAAATTCTACTTCAAAGTTGTTGTCTCATTAGGCTAGCGCACTAAAATCATCAAAGCTGACTTCATGATCACATACTAACAAAATGGTCTTTCACAGTGGTAGACTGGTAATCAGACATCCTTTCCAGTCAGTGCAGAGATGTTCAAAAACCCTTTCCCCGAAGTTTCATTTTATTTTACCGCAATAAAAAGAATCGCAGCAACCACACGTACATTTATAAACGATACCAGATAAAACATAAAAAGAGAACTACCTAGAGAACTACAAAATGATTTCAAAACAAATTTAATCTTACAGTATGACTGTAGAGAGTTTATATCCAGTTTGAATGTGTATTTTATTTTGTGCATACGCTGGCATTGAAATTACCATCATATTATTTTAACTTTCAAATTTGATTGTTTCTTTCAGCTTGCAGATTCAGATCAAGGATTATACAAAAATTTTAGTTACGTGAACTCTGCTAGATGGCAACAAGAAATAGCAGGTACTTTTTCACATACTGACAGTTGAGTTACTTTAAATAAATATTCTTTTAGATGTTACAGAATTTCTCAAAACAACATACCAAATACTTTCGAGCCACTTTGTTATTTATCACATTATTTTAAGAAGACTCATAATCTTCAAACAGAAAGGAGATCTATTTTTACCTTTTGTAATTTGTTTCATTGTTTAAACTTTACTGGTGAGTGGAATGTTCACTATAAGCATCCTATCTCTAATTTCCTGAATTAATAACCCTTGTTTCGAATAAATTATTAGTAAAGTGCAAAATAGTATTGCGATTTAGTTATAAAGTTCATAACTATTATTTTAGGCTTAATTTAATTTCACTTTCACATTTTCACAAATTCTAAATGCAGCCTTTACATTGGTTGAAAGTGACCTGCCAGGTGTTGTTGCTTTCAACCAATGTAATGGCTTCATTTAGAATTCATTAGCTGATTCCTCGCAAGAATTATTTTATAAATCTTTTTTTAGAAACTGTATTTGATGTGGTTAATCAAGAAACTGAAAGAATAGAAACAAAGAAAAGAAGCAAACATAACCTCTTGGAATTAGGAGGTAGCTATATATGTAATTTTCTTAGCTTATCATTTTTGCTAATATGCCTTTTTTTAATGGATTATATTTGTTAAGGGGTAGGTTGTTTGGATCAAATCAATCCATTTTCAGTGTTTTTTTACCTTCTGAAGAGTCTGTCGAACACCAAATCGAATCACCTATGTGATTCACAGTGAATTGCTTTCATTAACATGTTGATGCTACGTTGTTTTTTTGAAATTATAGTACTCTGGGAATGCAAAGTAAAAGGGAAACAGTGTCTGAGCGGAAGGGTTCTATGTCAATAAACTTAATATAAGTAGTAAATAAATAAAAATCATTAAATTTCTTTGTGAGCAAACATAGATGAATCCTGCAGGACGATTTGACCCATTTCACTATTATTTATTTTCTATTTAGATGTTCAAAATGGCGACTGTTTATTACACGGATATCTCCATAAACTGGGTGGTCCATTTCAATCTGTATGGACGAAGAAATACTTTTATTTATATCCCAATCGATTAGAATATAGGGGCGAACAGAATGTAAGACTTATTATTTTAGTTATTGCTTGCACAAGTGTGCTGCGATTCTGATTGGCAGTTTTTTTTTTAGTTTTTTTTTAACTACCGTATTTCCCCCCTCTCCTTAAAAAAAACTTTCTATTCTGTTTTAAAGTCTCATACATGTATATTCACGTGGGTGTATACCCTTGTTGGAAAATAGTTTCTGCAATTTTTAGGTTCTTTGATCTCGCTCTATATGAAATTTGTATGACAACTGGTAATACGCAACAACACATATCTGTATTACATTCATTTAGTTATGTTTTTCTTTGTCAATTTTCCAAAAAAATTAAATAAGCGCCCCCCTCGAATAAGCCTCCCCTCCCGCTCCCCCTCGATTAAGCGCCCCCCCCCTAAAACGGAGCGCTTAATTGAGGAAATACGGTATGATAATTTGACAATATTTTTTTAGCATCCATTTTATATTTTGGGGAAACTCCTTCCTCGATTTATGGAGAAACAAAATGGATAAATGATAAGAAATAACTGTAGAAATATTAAGAATTGAAGTCTCCATTTTGTTATTGGGAAGCTTCTTTCTTCAATTTTTGAAAAAAATGTTAATATAATTAAATGTTATTAATTTTTTATGATAACGACTTGTATTGTATTATAATGCTGAATGATGGATGTTAATAGATAAAGGAAGGGATTTATTTCAAAATATTGGATTGTACTATTGCATTGATTTACTGTCTAGTGTTTTAAAATTGTAACAGATGTTTATGTTCTAATCTGTTATATTAAGAAATATTATTTTTTATAAAAAATAATTTTTAAAATTTTAGAAATTGTTTCCATTTTGATTTTGGGAAGCTTCCCTTCAATTAAAAAAAAAAACAATTAGACATGTCATGTGTTTATTTAGTCTTTATTTTTAAGTTTATTAACGACAGGTTATAAGATGGCTTATTATATAAAATTATAATATTCATTACTACATACCTCAAGTAAATCAGTTTCAAAAATAATTCTTTGTGTTTTAGAATTCGCAGAAAGTACTGTTACCCTTGGAAGATATACAATTCGTTGACGAAACGAATTATAAAGGTTTCAAATGTATTAAAATTATATTAAAAGATCAGAGGGAACAATTCATGTTAAGAGCTGAGGTACGTCACCGTATGTGCGAGTCTTCTTCGCAGATACTATTATTTTTAGCCTTATTGGAACTAAGCCTCAAGATAATGGATAATGCCATCACATGTGGAGGAGTGCTTTTTGAGTGCTGAAAACTACTCAAAAAACACTCCTCTGCAAGTGATGTTCGACCATTATCTTGAAGCTTGGGAACTGGTATATACTTTTAGTGGGTTGTGTATCCATCACTGAATTAACACCAATGGAGAAGTTTGCTGACGTTAACATAATTTCTATTTTATAGAGTGAGACTGAATATACTGAATGGTTTAAAGAAATGAACAAATCATTCGAGGAAGCGCAGGTGCATATACGAACAGGAGCAAAAATATTAACTTCAAGCGGCGGTAAAACTGTATTATCTTCACAGACTAGTCGTGAAGAACTGTCGTCCACATCTACAACCTCGACGCGTTGATCTACATTCGTTTCTTTGATAATCTTCCTGCAAACATATATTTTTAGAGAGTTTATTGTTATTTAAAACCCGATTAATCGTTTACAGTGATGATGAAAATGATAATGATGATGAAAATGATGATGATGACGAGGATGATGATGATGATGATAAGATGATAAGATGATGATTGTTTCGTGAGATGGCGTCAGAGTGACGTCATAGTGCCATCCATGAATTTTAATGTAAATACCGTCAATGAATGAAGCATTCGCGTTTGTGACGTCAGCTAATTATTCGCACTTAGGTTGAAGAAAAATGACACTCGAATATTTTTAACCTTTTATTTTAATAATGTTGTTTTTTGTGTACTTTTGTCATTTTTATTGTTTTTCGAACTTTGTAATTTAGTTGTTCACCTATGATGTAAAGTCTTACGTATGAGTTGGAAAGTATTTTAATGACACATTCACTTTCATCGACACACAAACGACGAGGTTGGCTAAGATATAATATATTTGCAGACGAAAACAAACGTCAATCTATGACTGCAAAAGTTTCTGAATTGACTGCAAAAGTTTCTGCCTATTTTGCTTTTAAGAGTTTTTGTCATTAAAGTCCCAACTCTACTGTATATCATATCTTATCAATATGGGTACATCATGAGTGAACGAGGTCAAAACAAAGCTTAAGTAGCCTTCTAGTCACTAACTTTGGCACGGATTAAACCAACTGCGAAGAAGGATCAATCAATTTCAAGGCATATTGCTCATTACTCTCTTGCGCAGGTACTAAAGTAAAGATGTTACCAGTTTAACTGCTCAGGGGAGAATTTTTTTTGTCGCACTTTGCACTTTCCATTATGAGCTCTCTTCTTCATTCCTAGTATTTTTCTTTTAGCTATCAAGGTAATAAATTTGGTCAGAATAGATTGAATGAATAAATTATCGCTATTTTTTTAACTAAAAAACCCCTGTTCTAATGTAATATTCAATAGAGTGGTCAAACTGTTTGAATAGGGATGTACCCAGCCGGCACACAACGTCGGATCAACGTCAAAACGACGTCAGGACGTCGTATTTCTGTTGCTCCGACGTGGTGCCCACTGGGTGCCGTCTGTATAGTATGTATTTTACAGACCTGTCATCAACATCCACTGGATACTTGTTTGGATAATCGAGGTGATTTCTGTAGGACTTAGAAAGTTTTATAATAGTCGTTCCAAGTTAGAATCATCCAGTCTTAAAGTAGATTCTGGAGTAAATTTTCAATTCCTATTAGGTACCTTCTCAAAACTGCGCTCCAAAATCAACTTTGGTAAGGTTAAGTCAACTAAAATTAACAAAATCTAACAAAATCTGTACAGAAGTGTGTTAGGTCAACGAACTTGCAATGGATTGGTTTGGCACGAAGAAACCAATCCGTTGCGAGGTCGTTGATTCTGCTCTCCTCTGCAGGTTTTATTTTTGAGACACTCCCCTAATTAGAGTAAGCAACAACGTATTTTGAATTGCGAATTATTACTCCAGGCTAGTTTGTTATTTATTTTACTTTTTATATGTGAAGTTTGAAATTAGCATAATAGTAACTAATTGAAGCCAATGAAATTCAAGCTCCTATGCAGATGTTATTTATGCTTCTTTTAGACTGTAATTCAGGTTGATTCCAATCATACTACAATTAGGCTGGTGGCTGTTAATTACCACTTTAACAGGACACTATGTGACCGTGAGGGTGGTTTCCACTTAAACGAATAGCGTTCGATTTCGATCGACTGTTTAAATTGCGCAATACTGTTCGATCGACTTCAGAGTTCGAAGTGTTTGAACCCGAATCAGAAGCTGTATGTGATGTGAACATTCAAAGTTTGTTATTCTTTTCAAATCAAAAATAATTTTTCGCTCTTAAAATAATGAAAAAAAATAGCTATTTCTATCTATGGCGAACGAAAATGATCGAATCGACGCTATTCGTTTAAGTGGAAACTGGCTTTAAGGGTGTGTATTAGATTTAATGATTTATTGAAGTTCTACCATAATACAGCGAGATAAATTGTTTAAAAACTCGTATGCTAACTAGTAGATTTGTTAAATAATATATTTATGCTCTTTTCGAAACCGAATATTTCGAGACCCAGTTTATACAAAAAAAATATTCAGTTTTGGATTAGAAATTAGCTAGGTAGGAGTCGAAATAAGCATTGAGCTAACTGTCGTGTTACTGTTAAAGGCTACTATGAAAGTTCCATTCAATCTTGTGGTAATCAAACAGCTGTCAGAAGGGATGTTAATTTTTACTTTTTATTTATAAAGGATATTCTGTTTGTATGCTTTGATTGTGTCGTTTAACTGTTCTGTAAAATGCTTCAAAATATAGAAATCAATCCGACCGATTGCATACACAAATTATAATTTTACTACATTTCCTGCATACACAATAATATAATTATATAAATATTATTACTGTTCTTACCCCTAACATCCATTTGCTATATCTGTGCAGTGATTCTTTTTGGAGTATAGAGTAAGAAACAAAAAATACTATCATCTTGGTACAACAAACATCTCCTTATAACGTACCATGGGTTAACAAACGAATCTTAAGTATGACCAACATCTCCTTATAACGTACCATGGGTTAACAAAAAAATCTCCAGTATGACGAACATCTCCTTATAACGTACCATGGGTTGACAAGCATAAGTGTTTACCTTTTGATTTTTCTTTAAAATAACCTTAAATTTAACGACGAAATCAACAATCTATCTTCACATGCATGTGCAATAAATTTCCATTAATTCCTACATTATACAGTCTACATTGTCCCTCTTCTCTTTTCCACCAAAGCTACCAAAACAGTGAGATTTCGAACGTATGACGTATCTCCTATGATATGACGAAAGAAATCAATAGGGCTATCACGAAAAGACCCAGGTTGACAATATAGCCAATAAAGCAAAAATGTCTGAGCATGTATAAGCTTACAAAAGACTGAGAAAGCTAGTCGTCAACATGAATCGACAAGCTAAAAAGTATTCTCATTCATGCTGGACATTATAAATTCTGGAAAATTTGTAAACTTCTTTTTCAGAATCTATCATTGTGTACTTGTTGGTAATGGTAATGACGAGAGAAAAAGTAATGATGATGAAGTTGCTATTCAACAACTATTTTAATAGAATCACAGATGGATTTGATACAAATTACACTGTCCTAGGATCGTCAGCGGTGGAGTGTTCATAATATCAAAAAAGCAAGATTTGACAACGATGTAGTAATTATTAGTTTCCTTCAATGCTTCAAGCAATCCTATGTCGTCCGGTATTATGGGATACGTCACATCCTAAGCAATCCTATGTCGTCCAGTATTATGGAATACGTCACATCCTAAGCATCAAAAATATATATTCACTTTTGAAAGAAAGATAATAGAAAGGACAGGTATAAAATAGATTTGTTATGAAAAAAGATATATTAACATGCAAATGTAAAAATAAAAAATTGAATTTTATGAAGTTGATTATGATTATTATTGTTATTATTATTATTATTAAAAGTTGCTTAACTTTTTACTCTCTGAGTACTGGTTGCTTATAAAATGGTTGCTTAATATAAAGAATTGTAGCTATTAGTTACCTAGTAGACTAGTAGCTACCCATTGAAGAATAGTGACATGAATTATGATGAAGATCGGATGATTAAGTTTAATTGCTCAAAAGGGTTAATAACATAAAAGTCCCAATTGAGAGGTGATATGACACTGAAGTCAGAATTTGAATAAAAAAAGTTGTAAAATCATTCTCCTCGAAGTAAGCAAAAGAAAATCGCCCTAACGCAAGAATCAATATTTTAAATAAACAACATTTGAAAATACATATAGTTTCGGGGGAAAAATTCTACGGGGTTTTATATCGTGTAAACATTTCGTCACCCAGAAAAAAATCGTCACTTCCAATTCCGACTTTAAGGAAAAAATCACTGATTAACACCCTAGCCTCCCCCCCCACCCCTATTTAGCATATTGCAATAAAACATCAATGCCTAACTATTACCTTCCCCTTATTTAAGTCAATTTGAAGCAAATCGGAACCATTTTCCTCCACCTAGAAGTTAAAAACTATTATTAAACTATACAATCAAAAACAACTAACTATAGAGCGTTTTTGTTTTCTCGATTTAAACCCCCCTCCTACCTCTAATTATCACCTCTTCCCCCCACTTAGTTATGGCATTTTCTAAAACGTCTATCCCCCCAAAATTATTAATACACCCCCTCCCAATTCATGATTATCTTTTACAAAATATGGACCTCTCCCACTTATTATACCTCCTGCAATTACCTTTCGGAGAGTATACCTTTGCAGGATCAATACTATATGTAATCGTACCAACGTTTAATAAATGTTTGATTGTGTGCATGTTTGGGTACAAAAACCTTATAACATTCCAGTGATTAAAGCCAAATACGTTTATAGCATTCCAGTGATTAAAGCCAAATACGTTTATAGCATTCCAGTGATTAAAGTCAAATCGAAACTTACGATCATGCTATATTACGGGTATTTTCAACTTTATGAATCACCTGAAACAAAATTATGCCGGCAGTCGAAATTTAGTTAATACTATGGAGAGCGCACCTATCAAGAAGAACCTGTTGTTTTATCAATCTTCGACTAAATGTGTGTATTTGAATTTTCTCTTCGCGGGAAATCCCGGTACTTTGTATCGCTTTTTGTTTTCTTCCCCGTTTAACTAATTAATCCAACAATTACAGAAACAAATAATTATAGGTTTACACCAACAATAAATGGAGGTACTCTTCATTGTAGGTAAAAATGTTTAATGACATCAAGGTGAGCGGGTAAATTATTCCATGCTACAATCCCTCACGTAAATATTTGAGACAAAGTGAATTTTGTGCAAAAATTCAGAATTTCAAATTAGGCAAAAA
>JAULBZ010004183.1:0-15140 GCA_032360805.1 Neoturris breviconis | reverse complement strand
TTCCACCGAATAAATTATGTTCATAATTACGTTCGCTCAGCATAATGGTGTAAGTAGAGCTGGGAAGCATTATTTTTATCGATTTAACTATAAATGTGTTAGCCAAGGATTCCCGCCTCTTTGCTTTCTTCCTTCACTTTCTTTCTTTAGTTAGTTAGTTTATATACAAGGAATAAGGAGAGAATAAGAGAAAGAAAGAAAAAATAACTTAGTATACTAGGCTATGAATGTGTGGACGTTTTCTGTAATTTATCATATATGACAATAATCAATCCGAACACACTATCATATAATCCTACATATGACATTACACAGTTTAAATATGGAGTCATATAACTTCATATACGGCAATACACAGCCCAAAATAATTTGTCATATAACTCTATGTATGGAAATATATAGTCCAAATATGGACCCACATAACTCCATATATGGCAATAGACATACGCGGTCATATAATTCTATATATGGAACTACGCAGTCCGAATACGGAGTAATATAACTCCATATATGGCAATACTCAGTCTGAATACGCTTTCATATAACTCCAATATTGGAAGACAATAAGGATGGTAAGCCAGCGAAATAGTAACAAGTCTTTATGAATTAAAAATTATTTGTAATATTTCGTCAGATAAACTGACTTTATCAAACAAGCTTTAACAACTAAAATGTTACATCGAATACGCTGTCATATAACTTCATATATGGCAATATACAGATCGAATATGGACTCAAATAACTCCATATATGGCAATACACAGTCCGAATATGTTCCTTTTTTAGCGAATAACTATCATTTCTAGCAAGAGTTTTTAGGGTTTTGCTCATATTTTCTGTCATAAAATGTTTAGATCTTCGCATATTTGGATCAAAAGTTAAGGGTACGGCATTTTTGCCCTCCCCCACCCTCGTATAGTGTATGTTCATCATTTTCCCAAAAAGTGACACGTGGTAGTGACACAAGTCACGTGTTATGCAGCTAGAAACAATATCTCAACACCTGAAAAGTTTCCCAGTGGGCACAAACATTTCAAAGTCCGCAGTAAAGACGCTACGTCGTTCGACGTTGTCTTAGCGCCTTTTATGCTGACTGTTTTTGGATAAGTCTTTGCCTATGTACTGGGCGGGTTGTGTCAGAAGTTTTAGATATAACTCTTTATATATATCAGGATTATAAAAGATAATTGAAAAAATTTATTTTGATATTTTATATCTATCTTTAGAATAATAATGACATAAAGGAAATATCAGAAATGAAAATGGCTTATTCATTCTAGTTATTAAATATGAGGCACGTAGCTACTTGTAAGACGTGCTGATGATATTTATCAATGAATCGTAACGCAATCAAAGTATAGATATTATTTGCGTTTGATCCCCGCAGGAGATGATCTTATCTTCTTGATATTGTTCCACGCTCTCAGTTAACATTGACCCTTATTAATGCCATGTCTTACACTGTGTCTTAAACAGTTTACATATATATTTAAAACATTATAAAAATACAATTAAGAATATAAAAAAAACTTTAAAATAAAAATATAAAAATATGTTAATTACCAAAATAAATAAATAAATTCAAAAAATAAGAAAGCACTGCTGATAAGACTTTGTGAAATAAGAGTAAGTTCTAGCATCTTTACTACTGACTTTGAACAAGTATTGCCCATTGGGTAGCTAGCGTTTCGAGAAATGTTTTGACGATGTGGCAACTTTAAAGATCATAATTTTCCGGCAATGATATCTACAACCCCTCACATAAATTATGAGATTATTTCCGAATTTTAGCAAGCAATACACACCACAAGCAAAACACAAATGCTGAAAATGACCACTAGAGTACCTAGAGATTTATCGAGTAGACTTAGGACTTAGGATCTTAGGACTTTTTGCAAACTCGACACATTTTGTTGCTTCTAGCAGCCTAGTGCCTAGGCTCTTAGTAAAAATGCAAATTTCCGTGCAGTTCGTCTTGCTAATCAAAATTTAAGTCTTTTTGCCTAAGTTGAAATTTGGAATTTTTACACAAATTTCACCTTGTCTCAAATATTTATGTAAGGGATTGTAGCCGCAGCAAATTTGTGGGATAAGCACGCGGCTACTGTAAATTGTGTTTTGCACGTAAACAAAAATTGAAAAGTTTAAAATAACATTTTCTATGGAAAGCCTGCTTTGTAATATCAGCCTGCAGGTGTGATTCTCACCTGTAGAAAGTTTATATTTTGAAAACCAATCAAAACATTGATAAAATGGAACAATTATTTCACCTCGGCCTGGGAACTTTTTTTCAGTCTCCTACGAACACAGCAGTTATTTGTATTCGCGGGTCCCGTTCACGCAAATACAATGTGCCCACTGCTGATGTCGCAGGCGATTTACATGTAACAAATGAGATTTGTCAAATTTAGTAACTTTATCACCACATGCGCTGTTCTGCTTATTCTTTTCATTTCTTGTGGGATTATTTTGTTACTTATTACAGCTCGTTTATTATATACTGTAAATGAAGAGCATGCCGGGATTACCTCCGTATAAATTATGTTAAATATATATAGACTATGTATTATTTCACCTGCTCATAACTCGGTGACACGTGGGTATATGGCGTCGAAATTTTCCTTTACGTATCAATTACAGATTTGTCCTCTCGGAAGTCTCAATCGTTGTAGCTGAAATCTACAACAGATTTAGAGGTTATGACCTCATCACATTGAATCTTCAACAACACAGTATAAAAAAGATGCACGAATATCTCTATATATGGTCTGTAAATGATATGGAAACAATAGCGCTTCGGAATTTTTTAAGTTTCATACTCTTTCAAAGAGAAGAAAGATGCAAATATACACAGTATCTTGTAGTCAAAAAGAGCATGCCGGGATTGCCTCCGTGCAAATGATGTGAATATAACGCGAATATACACAGCGTGAAAGCCTACCGAATACGGGATCGTATTTCTTCGTATTCGGAATACGAAGTTTAGTATAAAATATATTGAGAATAGACGTATTAGGTCTGTATATATTAATCTGTACTTCCAATGATCATGTTCGCAATGATGCGTAACATATTGATACCGTGGCAGATTTGGACAGCCAGGTCTTTATCCGAAACACGCGGTTAAACTCGCAGTAAAATAGGCGGCCGCCTAACTACAAACAGGCGGCCGCCTAACCAAACGGGCGGTTGTCTAAGTTGCCCCAAATTTTCAAGATTAAGAATTATGCTGCATATTCTGGTCTGTAATTTACAGAAGGTAGTCCTTTTGATATTAATACTAAAATATGGTTTCTCAGGCGGTCGCCTATTTAGTCAGGCGGCCGCCTATTTTGGCAGTCAACTTGATAGGCGGCCGCATAACTATGACAGGCGGCCGCCTATCTCGCTGTTAATTCTTGGGCAGCCACCTCAAAAACCAAAACAATTGAAATATTTTGAAGACTTAGATTTAAACCAACCAAAAAATTGCAAGACCGGATTACTGTCTCAGTTAAATCAACTATTAAACTCGCGGTTACTTAGGCGGCCGCCCATCTAGTTCGGCGGCCGCTTGAGTAAGTTGGGCGGCCGCCTAAGTTACTGCGAGTTTAACCGCGTGTCTCGGATAAAGACCTAGTTGTCCAAATTTGCTACGGTAGATTGAACATATAGATCATCATATATAATGCTCTAATTCTGATACTTTTCTAGATCTCAGTAAGAATAAAACTGCTACGATGATGCACAGAAAAACGAAATAGGAGGACGACACTAGGCTTTCACTTACGTTATCCTTAACATAATGGCTTGATGACTATTAACAAAATTACTAGCTAATACTAGTTCCTGTATTAGTTCTCACATTTCTTTCCGATTAAATCGACTCTTTTTCCCGCGTAAAGACGCTATGACAACCTCAGATGCTACTCCGTGGACATAAACACGGTTAAACGTGAAGTGGGCAGAATAGAAAATGGCAAATCTTGCGTATCTGTAGTGCACTCCCGCCTTTTCATCCTATTCCTATTGGGTTGTTTTTCAACCGCCCTCTTATACTTTTTTAAATAAGTTTTGAGTGAATGGCTTATACGACTAGAAAGTTTGGAACTTTTACTATAATTTATCTAGGATCATCTAGGATCATTCGCTTGTTTAGCTCGGTCTATGCACAAGTGTCATATTTCCAGTTATGAGTCAGTGTTACGAGAATGCATAAGCCGATATATATCGAGGACTATTCATATGGGCTACTCTACAGTATGGTTCCATAGCAACCTCCCCCTCTCCCCAGTATTGAAAAGAGGGGATTTCTTTTTGCATAACTTTTGAATGGCTTATATGACTACAAGCGCTTATTAATTTTTGGAAATTAAACTGATTAAAATTAATTAAATTTACCAAGAAAGAAAATTTTCAAAATGACCTAGATAAATTGTATGAAAAGTCCTACAATCTTTAGTCATATAAGCCATTCATTCAAAAGATATGTTAAAAAGTGTACCCCCTAACAGGAATAAAGTTAACTTACTCAAGTTGTGTCAGATATAAATTTTGATATCATGTACATTCTTTATAACTTCACAATATGGTAATCACTCAGTCGAAATAACCTCTTTCCAACGTTTGTTAGACATCGAGTATCTAATTCAACTCGGGTTAAAGTAGCAGCCTACATCCCATGTGAGCACGGGTAAAATACATGACGTTAATCTCAATAAAATTATTTAATTCTATTTGCTCGAGTTATCGAATGTCGGCTAAATTTGAACTTACGAAATAAATTTGGTTAAAAATAAAAATAAAATCTGCTGAGGAGAGTACTAAGTTAACGATGTTGCAATGGATTGGTTTCTTCGTTAGGGTGCCGTTGTATCGAGTATAAGAACCCTATATTGGTTCTTGTTTTCTTTAATAACAATATCAGCATAGAAAATATATTTATATCTATTTTAGACATTTTTATCTAGTTCGTTTTTCTACCGATATATAATATAAAAAAGCAGTGTGGTGTTATCATTCTGCAGCTTTCATTGAATTCTTTTTTATAATCAATATGATCCATTCTTTATTTTCACTTGTTTATTCCTTCCATGAAATATTTCCTTATTTCCGTTTGCCAGATAAAAACGAATGATAAAATATTTCGTATTTTTAACGAGTATTCAATGATATCCATGGTTTCTATTATTATCGTTTTAATGAATAGGAATAAGTTTAATTGAACAACTTACTCATCAGATATAGGATGCATCAAACATCCATTTCAAGATGTTTTTAAAATATCCTTAGCAGTTACAAGAAATAATGTGTAGGTATGTGCATTTTTTGTATCTGCTTATTCCGATAAATTCGTCGCTTATCTCATTCATAATGGTCACCTACATTAGAAATATATAAACAGTCATTGTTTCGTTATGTTTCGTATTGGTGGACGAAAATAGCAAAAATCATTAAGTTCGAGTTTTGGTAATCCCGGTGAATTTACAAATATTTGTAAGAATTTAACTTTAGAATATGTTTCTGCACACTGGGTTTATATATTTAATCTACAGATGGTACTAAGTCAATGATCGTGTAGTGGGTTGGTTATTCGTACCTAAGAAACCAATCCATTGCAAGCTCATTGACCTAACACACTTCTGCATAGTGTATTTATGATAGTTCATAAATAAATATCATAGTATAGTAGCTATGACATAATTTGAGCTAAAGGTTATATTTTTGAAACCTTCTAGAGAGTAATTATAAAATTCATCTTCAGTACATAACTGAGATTATGTTTATAGTTGATCCACATATATAATGAGTTTTATCACGTGACGACCCCATTTGTCATGTTCCATTAATAAAAATTGATCTTTTCTTGGCTAGAACAAATTCTCACAGTATACATGAACAATCCATCAGCTCCGATTAACTCGAAATAGAAAAAAAATTATCAAAAACGTTTTTAATCGGTTTCTGAAGTTAAAATTTGTCGAAAATATGTCGTTTTTGGAATAATTCCAAAAAATTCTAAAATCTGTAGTATAACTGAATTAGATTTTCTGAAAAGAATTCACTTGATTAAGGATTACATATTTAAAACCATTTTAGATCGTTAAGTTCATGAAGTTTAGTTTCGTAAAAAATAGCTTAGAAAAACAGGGCGGACCTTCACTAATTAAATTTGGGATGATACACATTATATTCTCAAAAAATCGTAAAAGCGATGACGTCATCAAAACAAGAAAATTTCCTTGTGTTAAGTGATATTAAAAAAAATCTATGTTGTGAACATTAGTTCCTTCTCCAATAACTAATTTATTCATATTCGAATGGGATGGTTCTTGGAAGATCCCAGTGGACGAAAACTTGTTCAAAGTCTGCAATAAAGACGACGTTGTTCTAGCGTCTTTACGTCGGACTTTGAACAAGTTTTTGATCACTGGGATCATTCCATCATGATCTAGAAATATATTAAAATGATAGACCTATTCACAAATTCATGAAAACGAGGCAAGGCGTTGGCTGCTCAAAGTAGTCCCTGCACAAATAAAAAGTTATTTCATTGCAACAATTTCTACTTTGAGCAGTCAACGCCTCGTTTTCATTTATTTCTCAATAGATCTTTACGAAATCAACGTCATATATGTCAAAGGGCACGTTTTATTCGATATTTCCATTTTTATATGTCATAACTTTTCATGCCCTATCACGATAGGAGTAGCTTGTTCTTATACCCATGTATATATAGAGCTATCAAACTCGCCAAGTTTGCTATTCTTCTCTTTGGAGTGAAGGGTGAATTAATAATACTTATGAATCATGTTATATAAAACTTGGCATGTGTTCCCCAACTCATTACGAAGGAAAAAATGTACATTTCCTGAAATTTTTTATCAAGCGTCATGAAGTGGGAGTGAACAAAATACTCAATACTGTAAATGATCAATTAAACGCCACCGGTCAGTAAAACGCCCAATAAAAAACGTAAACGCCCCTTTCGTATAAATGCTACTGTCGAATAAATGCTTCTTCGAAAATGTTGAGTATTTAATACACGCCCCTCTCCTAATAATATCGATTTTAAATAAATGTTTGGATATGCAATAATTAACAAAGCTTCTTTGATTAACGATGACAATGAGGTAGAGATATTATTTATTTATTTATTTTTATCAGACCCATCGCATCCAACATGGATCATCTTCAGTGAGTTTGGTTTTATGTACACTTTATTAAATATATATTATGAATGTATATAATGATAATTAACATCATTGGATAATTAAAGAAAAAATATGAAAATGAAAATTTAGTCGATTTTCTCCGGTATTTTACTATTATTACAGCATTTTAAAGATATTAACTACTGTTTAAATCAAGTCTTATTATTAGCGATGTAATTTTTCAGCTGATAACTTAGTTCTGAAATTATTCGACGGAGAACTTTGGAACTAACTTCTTCTTCTGGCAGATTTTTTTAATCAAAACAACAAGATTTAGTTAATTTTCTTTCTTTACTTTTCTCTTCTTTGTTAAATTGAATTTTTCTTTTCTGTCTAAAATTGGAAATCTTCCTGGAAAATCCTTACTTACTGACGTTTTGGTAGATTCTTTTCAATGAATCAAGTCTATTTACACAGACTTTTAATTACTATATACCACATGTAGGTATATATTTCTTTGATGTAGCAATTAACTAATAATGTGGTATTATTAATAAATCAAGCAATAAGATTTGCCAATTAAGATTTGTGCAAATTCATGTAGATTAAGAATTCCAAACAACACTCACTATACTTATAGAAAACACCACTGAGAGTATTTGTAGGAATTACCATTCACTGTACTTATAGGAAACACCACTCACTGTACTCATAAAAAACACCTCTGCTGGCACGCGAGGTCGTAACAGCATCGTAACAACGTCAAAATAACGTCGCAACGCCATTTTGGCGTTGTTACGATATTGTTAAAACGTCGTGTGCTCACTGGGACGGCGTTTTACACTTAGTGTAAAGAAACACCACTTGCTATACTTATAGTAAACACACCACTCACTGTACTTATAGGAACACCACTCACTGTACTCATAAGAAACACCTCTGCTGGCACGCGAGATCGTAACAGCGTCGTAACAACGTCAAAATGACGTCGCAACGCCATTTTGGCGTTGTTACGATATTGTTAAACGTCGTGTGCCCACTGGGACGGCGTTTTTCCTATGTATGACTGGCTATCGATTTGAACTAAAAACAAACAAAATAATAAATCTGTTTGCGCCATAAATATTTTTGAGGAAGTTGGTACTTGTTGAATTGTTGGACTATTACTCCGCTTATTATTATAGGACAAACTTTTTGCTAAAATATTTATAAAATGAAGTTAGGCTATTTTACAGACCAGAATATGACGTTTTTGTACCGAAAACATACGAAAGGGAGGGGGCTTATTAATTCAGAACATTTTAAGAAAGATGCGTGCCAAATTTTGTGTACACATTTTATTATTTCGTTGTCAAGATTCCTCATTATTAATAGTGTGTCTTTTTTTCTAATAACGACCCACTCCAATTTCTTCATTGGATAATAACCGAATGAACGCCCCCTTTAATAGGCGCCCACTTAGAAAGTTGAAAATTCTTGATCGTCCCAAATTCCCAAATTTTTGATAAAGGAAGTTGATCTTGTCCAATAAGTAATTATGTTTATTAAACAATCAGGAAATCAGGAAATAATTAAACAACTGTTTAAAAAATATTTTTTCCTATTTCATAAATTGTAATCACGCAAGGAATCCCGATTTTCCGGTTATTTATCAAATATATGATAGATTTGGACACATTAACTTAATATAACTCATAAATAAATCAACAAAAAAGATTACGTTCAACACATTTATGTAGTACCAACTTAGTACCTATTCTCTTATTTTACGCTTGAAAATAATATTGGTTAATTTTTGAGCTTAGCTATTTTCTTTAGCATTTGTGACATTGTTAATAAACTCACTTATTTCTCAACCTTTAAGTATTCGGGATTCTCTCTGCCACTGTAGTTTTACCAGTGAAGTATTATTGTGAAAACCAATGGAACACCTAACTGAGTTTCACTTTAAACGATGTGGCATTCGATTCCGAAGAAACCAATTAATTGCAAGCTCGTTTTGGGGGAAACTCATTTAGAGGTTCATGTATAGGTCGTCTAAGAGTGTTATGAATGAACTTGAAATTCAACAAAAATGAAATGCACAAAAATATGCTATATCAACAATCTTATGAATTGGTTTCTTTGGTAGATTATTGATATGATGAAACCATTGCAATATCATTCAGTACTCATTTCCATGTGTTTTTCAGTTTAACTTTATAATCCGGTAATTTGTATAATTTCCGTCTTTAAACCACAAAACTCATATCAACACATTTACTTGTAATCATACAATCTTATTTAGAAATATCTTTAGGTATTAATTAACTGCCAGTAATTAATGTTATTGTGGTCAATTAATTTGATGAAAAATAATATTTTCAGGGAGTAGAGACTTTTGCAGGTAAATTGTTTAGGCGATGCAGATTTGAGACTTTCTTATGCAGTTCTTAACCCTATTTCAATCGCCGAAAGGGGGGGGGGGGGAGGGGATGGATTCCTCCCCTCTCCCCCGTCACATTTTTATTTATAACGTCTGATCCACTGAACCACTCGCGTTGAAAGTTTCCGACTTTTTCCAACTCTCTATAAGACACAAATTGTATTTTTTGATAGACGTAACGTAATCAGCGTAACGTAATTTTTATCATCTTGATTACGTTAGTGGATCAAAAAATATATGTCATAACCTGAGACCACTTATTATATTTCTAGATTAGGAAATCCGATATAGATTCATTATTTTGCTTGTGTTTAAATAACCTTATAACATAAAACTTAGCCAAGTTACATAAATTCACAAGAGAAAGATTTCTGAAAGTTTTGGTCGCATGACTAACCTGTTTCTCCCGATTTTTCCGAAATTTTGAAAATCGGTACAAAAGCTGTCTAAAACCAAAACAGAAGGAAAAAATGTGTACACATACACATTTTAAGCACAATTTGCCGATTTAAATTTTTTGTGATGACGTCAGCAAAAAAAAAATCAAATTATTATTTTCATGATACACTATAATCCTGCCAAGTTTCATACCGGACATAACTTTTAAAAAAAAAGTCCGGTTAAAATAGGGTTAATGCCGATTTTCACTAGGCGAATTTGTTAGCAGGAAAGGTAAGCAAAGCCGGGACGTCACCTACGTCGCGTTTAACTTATATGATTGTTTCATTTAGAATTCGCGCATCCAATTTCGCTTAATAAAAATCCGCCTTTATACAAAAAAGTCTGTCAATATAAAAACATTTTCAAACATCCAAAGACCAATAATCATTACTATATAACATGATATTCTTAGCATGTGATACAAATTCATAGTCTGGTCTATAGTGTGAGATATGTGAAACAGGCTAATATTCCACAATGCGTTCGAAACGCACACCAATGTTAGTAATGCTGTTGAAAAAAATTAACAAAAACTATCGCTCAAAAACCAACTTCTTTGGTAAGGTAAAAAAAACCCAATCCGTTTCAAGTTCATTTCAAGTACTCTCCTCTGTAGATTTTATTTTTGCGACATTACCTAATGATATTCAAAATTAACTAAAGAAATATTATAAAAAACTACAAATGCATTTTAAAAACATTGCAAAAGGCTATAAGAACAAGAAAGTCTGAGGAAGCATTTTCTAAAGTTGTAGCACTTGCGATTGAATTTTTCTATTCCTAGCCAACAGCATGTTATCTTTTAGTTTCTTAGGAAATGATGATTACATTCCCACATTTCGTAATACTATGTTTTATCAGCGGATCTAAACGTGTCTTACCATAGTAATATGATTGGGTATATGTCTTACCATAGTAATATGATTGGGTATATGTCTTACCATAGTAATATGATTGGGTATATGTCTTAACGTAGTAATATGATTGGGTATATGTCTTAACGTAGTAATATGATTGGGTATATGTCTTAACGTAGTAATATGATTGAGTATATGTCTTACCATAGTAATATGATTGGGTATATGTCTTACCATAGTAATATGATTGGGTATACTTGTTGTCATAGAAACATTACAATACAATACATTCTCTCGCTCCCTACTGGGTTTTAGCATCACAACATTATCACGTTGATATAGGTTATATTTCTTTAATAACAACTTTTGAAAAAACTGTTGTTTTATTTATTTTTAGCAACTGGCTAGTTCTGCTTTCTAGCGTTTTTGAGTTTCACCAATTCTGCTGCCTTCCCCCCTCCTGTTTGTTGTTAGGGAGGGGGAAAGCTCAGAGTCAGTAGTAAAATAAATCTTTGTATAGCTAGCTACCGTAGCTACATGTTTTATGTCATTTTTGTTTTCTCTCTGTATTTATGATAAATTTTCCGTGTTGAATATGTGGATAATCTGTAAACTGTAATCAAAATTCAGTGTGATATTTGTGATTTCTGGATACATATAAAATGCAATGGTCTCAACGCCAAGGATTATGCATCTCAGCAAAATTCTACCCATAAATGTATTTACAGACATCCTAGAATGTCTGTCAATTAGTTCACGGATGATTTTTTGACTCCTGTTCTCCAAAAAGCTTCTTGTGAAAACAAGTCTATTTTTCTTCTTGGTGATTTTAATATAGACCTTCTTAAGACCGATAAAGAAGTTGGTGATTATTTAGACACTATCACTTCTTTTAACTTACTTCCTCATATAATTGTGCCAACGAGAGTCACTGAAACCACTAGTACAATTATAGATAATATTTTTACCAACCTAACCTTGTGTGACACTGTGTCTGTAAATATTATTGATTCTATTTCTGACCATTTTCCTCAGTTTTTAGTTATAAAAGATTCCTTTGCTGAAACGCCTACTGTACCAGGAAACGTCTTTACTCGTGACTGAAAACATTTTAATCAAATTACCTTTCTGTCAAAACTGCATGATATCGATTGGAATGTTATACTACATTTAGGTGTAGATGGCCATATTTTCTTCAACACTATCAATGGTCTTTCGAACAAATTTACCCCTCTTAAAAAGTTATCCAAAAAAAAGGAGAGTTAAATCCAGTCATTGGATTACAAATGGTATCCTTACCTCTATAGGTAAACGACCATCTTTATAATACTTCATTAGAAAAAAATACCCTTTTCTTAAAGCTCTCTATCAAGAAAGCTTTAAGAAATATCGCAATAAAAGTGTCTCTCTATGTAGATTGAGCAAGAGTAATTCTTTCAACAAATACGTTAGCGATAACCGTAAAAATATGGGCAAAGTTTGGGAAGGTTTTAGATCTATCATTTCCCTTCGTTCTTCCACTTCATCTTCTCTGAGCACCAATCCATTTTTCTAATTCTTTCAATGACCATTTTACCTCCATTGCTGACAAGTTGAGACAGAAAATTCAAAACATCCTAGAAAACCTGTCTGTCCCCAATACAATTTATGTCTCTTCTACTGATGATATTGAGGTACTTAGTTGCATTTCTTCAATTGATCTTAGCAAATCTTCCGGGCCCCATAGTATTTCTACTGAAGTACTGTCTCTTGTCAAAGCTGAAGCGTCAGGACCACTATCAAAGATTATTAACCTATCGTTCACTACTGCATTTTTCCATCTAACTTAAAGACTGCGAAAGTTATCCCTATCCATAAAAAAAGATCCAAATTTAAGATAAGTAACTACTGGCCTATCTCTGCTATCTAACATTGACAAGATTTACGAGAAACTCATATACAAACGGGTGTATGGATTTCTTGAATCTAATAAAGTTTTTAATTAGTCTTTGATCTTTAATCAACAATCTACCTCCCAAACCCTATTGGACATCTCTCAGAAAATTATAGATGCTATTGATAATGTCAATGCTGGTAAAAATAAATATATTTATCTTATTATCTTATCTAAAAATATATCATAGGGCAAACTCCTACCGAATACGATCTCGTATATTTTACGTATTTAGACTGTTGATTGCCATATATGGTAATGCACAGTTCAAATACGGAATACACGTGACAATAGCTCCCAGTGAGCAAAAACATGTTCAAAGTCAGCAATAAAGACTTCAAGAAAATATCAAAGACGTTGTTCTAGCGTCTTTACTGCAGACTTTGATTAAGTTTTTGTCCATGGGGGTGTATACAGGTTCCCAGTGGGCAAAAGCCTGTTCAAAGTCAACTATGAAGGCGCTAGAACAACGTATCAAACTGTTTTAGCGTCTTTAATACTGACTTTGAAGTTATTGCCAGCACGGGCACCAGTTCATACGAAGTTAAAGTGAGCAATTCATATTAACCCTATTTACCCCGGGGGGTACTTTGTACCACAAACCCCGAAATTTCCGTATAACTTCTGATCCACTTATCGTTTTAAGCCCACATTTGGTGACTTTTCACCTTATTATGTTTAAAAGATTTTCCAAGAAAATTTCTCCAAACGGACCCAGGACCACTTTTGGCCTTCGAGACCGGAAATTTTCAAAATAAATTTTGATTAAATTCGGTATTATTTTGGTCTACAAAGGCTTTTTATAGTTAATAAAACATTCATAAATAGCAAATATAACGATATAATTAATTGTTCTAGCTAAATTTCCATTTTCGCCTTTTAAGTCAAATTTTCACAGGTACTGCGGATGGATACTCATATTCTGCATGAAATAATGAAAAGGTGTATTGTGACCAAGTTTCAAGTAAAACGGAGCAGTAGTTCGAAAGATATTGGGTTGTGGTATAATGCACCTCCCCCTACTGGGTTATTAGACCCCCTCAAAAGCCCGGGTCTTATAGGGATCTGTTGTCAAATGTCTTACCGATTTGTACAAACCATTCTCAAGCTACAAGCACTGACATAAATATTTGACACAATGTAATATCCGAGCAAAAATTCCGAATTCCAATTTAGATAAATAATCGAATATGTTCTAAGAGCCTGGATACTAAACTGCTAGGGACAGCATAATTTGTCGAGTTTTCAAAAACCTAAGATCCGAACTTGAACTAAGATTTACTTGTATTACTAGCTAAAATTCATGAAATATCTCAATACGGTCATTATTTATGTGTTTGCTTGTAGACATTTGGTAGCAAACATTGCTCTCATATCATAACTTTTAATGGATGAGTGAGGTGTGAGGCCAATTTTGCATAAATTTATTTTATTTTGTGCTCCAGGCGATTTAGAATACCGAAACGTTATGTTACCTAATTCTATCTTGCAACTTTTCCATTTACTTTCTGAGTTTCGACCTGTCATTTTTCTCTCGCAATAACAAGTTCCGTTTAATGATTTGTCCATAGTTAACCCATTAATAGTAGGAAAGATCATTTTCATTTGTAGGCATATTTTTATACATTGTTGTGCATTGTGTGTTCCACCAACCTTTATTTCTGTTTCACTAACACCATCTCCAGGTTGAAATGTACAATCGACTATAAAAGACGACAAAGAGATCATGATATTAACCCTGATATGCTCCCCCCCACCACCTCCCCTCCATAACTTTTAATGGAACCATGCTGTAGTGTTGAAACTTTCATTACTCATGATGACGTCATAACTGGAAAACAGTTGGTGCAGAATTTTTTTTAGGTGAAAATTTTGTTTTTTCAAACTATATATTCTTTCGTATATCTATACTGAGAGCTTCGCATAAGTCGAATATTCATTAAGTCAAACCATTTTGTTTTGCCCTTAGAGGTTCAAGTTACCGGGAGTATACCGTACAGCATGTAATCAACTTCATTAGTTTTATCACAACTTGTGTTAAAGTAATGCTTATGTTACGAAACTGGGCCGGGATTTTTGGGATACTGAGTAGCCGGGGAGGAATGGGGGGGCACAAGTTACCCCTTCCATAACTTTTGATGGAACCATGTTGTAGTGTGGAAACTTTTCAGAAAGTTAGGTCAACACTTATCAATACAAACACTTTGATAAAAAAAATTGACTTGATGACGTCATTTATACCTGCGATGACGTCATCAATAACGAATGCTCTAATAGTTATGGCATGAAACTTGGTACATTTATAGAAAACGTCAATGTAAACAGTTTTAAATTATTTTTTTGGAATTTTA